>JAAIFI010000345.1:0-31692 GCA_011032875.1 Phlebia tremellosa
ACAGAGAGGTGTCGTGTTTTGCCGCCGTACACTGTAGGGCAGGCAGCGCTTGAACAAGGTTCGAACCCTCCTCCCGAGTTCGAACCTCCTCCTACCATGTGGTACGCATTGCTTTGCAGCTCATGTTAGTAGAGCTTGCTAGAGTTTAGCTGTAGCTGTCTGCAATCATGCTGAATCACAGTATATGGCAGCACTTACATCCAACTACGAAAGCTCACCGCGAACATTTAGTTTGATAAAGATGACAGTACTTTGGCACCCTCACACGGCCTACCGACGCGATTGGCTAAATCATTCCATGTTGGTTTAGGAATCTTCTGACGGAGGCAAATTCGTCCTCGAGGACTCCCAGACTGTATTCTGTTCGCTTTGATTGTCACCGATGCTTGCGAAGTCGGTATGTCCGCATACACGAGACGATAACGGAACACTGATGACCGGTGCCAGATAATGGTCACCTTTTCTGGTCCTATATAGAATTCCAACTGTTCGTTCCCGCCAACGGCACGCCATCTCATACTTTTTGCTCGTCGCGACTCGCACGCCCGCATGGTCTGCTCTTCCAGTATAGCAATCGGCCTCACGCTTGGGTTGAGTCCATTCCGACATATATATCAGGGTGTGAAGATGCAGCAGCAGGTTTCTTCCCTCCAAGCTTGAGATGAAGTCTCTTCCCTGGTCTTTGCTCTTGCCGTCCTTGCTTGTGGGCCCAGCCCTAGCAGTTTTCCCCGCCTCGAGTCTGAAAGGTGCCAAGGCGATACCGGGAAATGCTGTTCCAAACAGGTTCATTGTAGAGGTCGACTCGATTTCGAACATACCCACGAAGCGGGATGTTATCTCACGAGAAGCAAGTAGCTTAATCCATGCTATTTTCGATTTCTTCTCTAACTGTATTATTTGCAGGCCCATGAAACACTGTATGATCTCATGCGCAAGCGTGATATTTCGTTTCAAGTAGACAAAGAATTCAACTCCCCCGGACTCTTTATCGGCGCTGCTGTCACACTCTCAGTAAGTCCTCTTGTTTCGCAGCCGAAGATAATCTGATTGTTCGCCCCACAAAGGATGCAAATGTTAGTTGATATCGCTCATGACTACCGTTATCAAATTTTACTCGGGCCCATAGGATAGAGCGAAGGTGGCTGAACTCACTGGGGTACAAGCTGTCCGTCCTGTTATTCGCATTCCTGCGCCGAAGTACGTAAACAGTGTATTCATTTTCTTGTCGAATATTTAGATTTGTCCCATTACAATCCTGCAGACCTGTGAGCGCACACGTAGTGACAGGCCCCAACGATCCAGCGCTCCCTACGGATACCGAATCTACTCATGTCTTGACAGTAGGTGACGAGTCTAGGACGCGAGTGCATCTGACGAGACGTAATCGATAGGGAGTAGACAAGCTTCATGCTATGGGAATCAGTGGTGCAGGCATCAAGATCGGAATGTGAGTCAGTATGGTTGACTCGGCGATACTTGGGCTGACCATCAATAGTATTGACACTGGTATTGGTATGTTGTAATGGTGGACATCTTACTCCTCATCACGACCTGAGCGTTTGAGATAGACTTTACTCACCCCGATCTTGGTGACGGCCTCTTCCCTGGAAATAAAATCATTGGCGGTTTTGACTTCGTTGGCGACGCTTACAACGGTCAGTGAGGCATCGTGATTGTGTTCATCAGACTCAATATGCTCTGCAATTATAGGCTCAAATACACCTGTGCCTGACCCGATTCCTCTCGATCAATGTAACGGCCACGGCACCCATGTAGGAGTAAGCTTACACGTCTACTGTAGCATATTTTGCGTGTGCTAAATACCCCGTCTAGGGTATCATCGGCGCCAACCCTGGAAACGCTTTCAATATCAGCGGGGTAGCGTTCAGCGCCTCCATATCGGCCTACAGAATCTTTGGCTGTACAGGCGATGTCACAGACGATAGTAAGTGCTTTTATAACTATCTCCAAATTGGCACGGTGAGGCTTATTCTTCGGCATAGTCATCATCGATGCCCTCCTGCTTGGAGTCAAGGAAGGCCAAGATATCCTTACCATGTCTCTAGGTGGTGCTGATGGATGGACAGAGAGCTCCAGCGCTGTAGTTTCAAGCCGTATCGCTGCGACCGGAAAGATTGTGACTATAGCTGCAGGTAGTGCCGCTCTTCAGCCCTGTCGATCCTCATTTGATGTGTGAACGTTTATAGGGAACGATGGCGCGAAGGGTGCATTCTATACCTCAAGCCCGGGAAATGCTATCGACGCCATCTCTGTTGCCTCACTCGACAACACGGTTATCCCCCTCCAAAATGCTACCGTTCATGGAGTCGTTCATGACCCTATCACGTACTTCGACACGTTCCCTCTTCCTGTGAATGGCACGTTACCTATCTTCGTGACGAGCAACGATACCACCGTCGTCGACGACGCATGTGATCCATTACCAGACAATACCCCGGATCTGAGTGGGTTTGTGGTCATCGTCAGGAGGGGAACTTGCACCTTTGTAAGTGGGAATGCAGCGTTTGAGTCGCTCATTACAGACTCACAGATATTTGGGTACTAGGTTCAGAAGTTGACAAACATCGCAGCTAAAGGAGGAGTTGTGTCGTTGATATACGAGTGAGCGACTCTCGTCCCTTATCTCGACCGCTAGGTCTCTAATGCCTTCGTCAGTAATGGAAGTGGTTTTGATGAGATTGACGTCGGTAATTTCACTGCAACCTTGATTCAAGCGAACGATGGTGTCTTCGTCAGTATCTCTGCTCATCTAGTCACCACATTTTCTGATACTCGCTTGTTTGTGTAGCTGGCTAACGCATTTGCGGCTGGTGAAAGTGTATCGCTTTCCTTCCCTCAAAGTGGCGCACTCTTTCAGTTCCCAGACGCAGCTGGCGGTCTCATCTCGAGCTTCACATCCTTCGGTCCTACCAACGACATGTTCTTCAAACCTGCCATCTCTGCGCCCGGTGGGAACATCCTCTCTACATTCCCGGTTCCTCTTGGCAGCTTCGCGGTGCTGTCCGGGACATCTATGGCCACGCCGTTCATCGCCGGCGTATCTGCTCTGTTGTTTGGTGTCAAGGGCAGGAGCGCCGAAGTGGGGACTACCGCGAGGACTCTCTTTGAGACCACTGCACAGCTTGTTGGCAGCAGCCATACGGACGGCGATCCTCTGCAAACTGCCGCGCAACAGGGCGCGGGATTGGTGAACGCGTTTGCGGCTTTGACGACTGATATCATCGTATCCCCGGGAGAGTTCTTGACGAACGATACTGCGCACTTTGTGAGCCTGTGCGTTCTTTCTCTCTTTTGTATTAAGGAAACATACTCATCAATTGTCTAGTCATACGTTCACTGTAAAGAACATCGGAACACAGGCAAAGTCTTTCAACGTCACTCATGTGCCCGCCGGTACGGCACTGTCGCTGACTCCCGTATGTACCCGCATGGGGTTTTGACATGCATGCCATTGACACTGTCTATGCAGGGTACTTCGTTCCCCGCTGACGGCCCTGTACCGCTCTCGACAAACTTTGCTACGGTGAAGTTCAGCGAGAAGTCGTTCACCGTGCATCCTGGTCAAACCCAAGAACTCACCGCCCATATCACACCGCCAACCGGCATCGACCCGTCTATCCTCCCCGTCTTTTCGGGATTCATACAGATCGCTAACCCGACGGAGAGCTTCCACGTTACCTACCTCGGTGTCGGAGCTGCGCTGAAAGATGCACAGGTTGTGGACACCACCGATGTGTTCTTTGGAGTCGACCTACCTGCTCTCGTTGATGGCGAGGGCAACTTCCTCAGCGGCCCGCAGAACTTCACGTTTGTAGGCGACGATGAGCCCAGTCTGATCGTGCGCCTTGACTTTGGAACACCGATTTTGCGTGTGGATTTGGTGGACCCCAACATAAAGCTCGCTACCACGTTGAATCAGCGTAGCATGTTTACGTTCCCGCAAGCAGTGAAGGGTGGCTCTTTCAGCCAGGTTAAAACGATAGGCTCTTTGATCGAGCTCGACTTCATTCCACGGAACTCGGATCAGAACGTATGTCGCGACTTTTTGCTTCATAAGATTATGTCCGTTGACAAGTCTTATCGTACAGGATGGCTCTGGCTTCAACCAAATTGGATTCACCAACACGTTTGCTAATGGTACTACTATTCCGAATGGTTTGTACAAGATTCTCCTGCGGGCGTTGAAGGTGACGGGAGACCCTACGAATGAGGCGGATTTTGAGAGCTGGCTGAGCCCCGTCATAGGTATTGAGGTACCCACTAGCAACTGAACGCGATCTTCGGAACCGCCGTCCACCACACATATCCTGTATAGTAGTTGAAATCTTTTCAATGACATACCACGTATGAAAATATCTTGCGTATGTCAAGGTGATGGTTATATAGATACGACTTGTTTCATCCATTTAGGGTTCGAACAGACTTCTTGCGTTGAATTCTCATTCGAAAATCGACGTCGCAATCGACTGACTGCCGTTCAGCACAGTGCAATTCGGTTCGGTCCGGTTATCAATTAGACGCCTTATAATTGATCCAGCGGAACCGGCCCTCCTCATCGACCTGAACCCTTCCCGCCACTGGTCGTGGTCTTCCACTTTACCTCCGCTCATAAACCCATCGCGATCTTCTGAAGACTATATTTCGACCTAAATCACTCTTAGTATCTGACGGGACTCATGTGCAGTTATCTTTACGAGCTCCCTACGACCGGGGCGGTGTCATTCTCGGACTTCCTCATCGACAAGTCCGCGTCGTATATAGCAGACGTCTCAGACACGACGGAAGCTCGCGCGAACCTACGCGCTGCGTTGAAAGAGAGCAAACGGTCTGATGAGAAGGACCACTTGAGGCTCGTCAAGGTGTGCCGTGTCATCCGTGGTCTGATCGCACATTGTCTGAGCAAGTCACGCAGGTTCTCGACGACTACATCCCTCGGCTCTTTGGCATCCTCGCTGCCGTGAACGCCGGCGAGCTTGTCCTGCGGTCGGAGCCCAGTGAGTCTCACGCGCCTGCACGCTGCATTTCGCGTAACCCACAAACTAGTTTTCAGCTGGCGTACTACATTGTCTTCTACGCTCTTCCATACTTCTCCACGGCTATCGTTCCCATCCCTCTCCGCCGAGCTCGCGTTCACGCTCCTCACGTATGGTTTTGCGCTCTCGAACCTTGCGCGTTCTGTTGTAACGTCTCTGGGAACATACGAGACCGAACGGGGCATATCCGACACCGATCGGCGTGCAAAGGACGATCGCCTCGGGTTTGCCGTCACTTTGCTTTGCAAAGCAGCTGGGGTCTTCGAATACATAGCGAAGGAGGTCATCTCGGGCTGGGATGAAGCACGGGAACGGGCGATCGCGGCTGGAATCAGTTGTCCTCATCCTCCGGACCTCAGTAGAGAAGTACTGATAGGGCTCAGCAAGTAAGTTTCCTCATCGTGTTCAGTCAGGTCCAGTCAGAGGCTCATATATCTCTGTGTTGTTTAGGATGGCCCTCGCCGATGCACAAAACCTCGCCATTCGTAAACTGCTCACGCGTGCTGCTTTCGAGAGCACGGTCACCCCAGGACCTCCTCTGCCCAAATCACACCCCTCTCCTGCACTAGCAGCAAAGCTTCATCTCGAATGTGTCGCCATGTACTCCTCCGCACGCGCTCTTGCCAAGACACCGGGTGCTTCACGCCCAGCGGTCTCCTCACACACGTCGAAGTCGAAGTTCAAGCTTCCGCTAGGGAACAAGGACAAAGATCGCGATCGCAAGGGATCGGGGTCGACAGGACGGGACGACGCAGGAGAGGAAGTAGCGCAAGAGCTCAGACGGTATCTCGCAGATGAGATCACGCTGCATAACGCGCTCGCGCACAAGTGGCTTGGGGTCGATGCGGGCGAGAACGGCGGGTCGCAGCAGACGGGCGTGGCGGTCGGCTTCCTTGCTTGGGCAAAGAAAGAACTGGAAGAGGTTAAGGGCGGCGGCGCGGGTAGCATCGCTGCGGGGATTGGCAGCGAACGCGAGCGGGAAATGCGCGACGCGCGGAAGGCGCGGGTGCAGGCTGATTTCGAGAGCGTGACCGTGTTCCTGCAAGGATATAAACGTATGAATGATTCAGTGAGTGCGATCTGAGCTTCATTCTTTTTGTATCACTACTTAAACGCGTCGTACAGATGTCATTCCAAGCGGTACCGCCGCAAGCAGACCTACAGGCGTCCATACCTGCCGGGCGGATGGCGGTGACCATCAGATCGTACGTGAAGCCCACGCCTGCCTTCGGTCCGGGGTCAGTGGCGTACGTACAACAGATGGCAGAAGAGCTGGAAATACTGGAGAGCGGGACTAAGGATGATGGGACACCACCGTCTGCTGCCAGTGCGCCGCGGCGAACAGAACCTACGTATGCAGGCGCAGGATCATATTATTGAGAAGGATTCTCCGAACGTGTTCATTCAATGTTGTATAACAATCAGAACTGTACGTGTATAAACAGAAGGAAGACTCAGCATGAGACTCAAGGACCGATGGATGGCCTCCCGCCCTTTTGGGCCGATTAGGTAACGGCGCGCCATCCTTATTCTGTCGTTTCGTCGTTGCTCGCTGTGTTTCTCTCTCTTTTCCCACTTTCTTGACATCGGACAGTTGAGGCTAAGTACGACCAAGTTGTTCCCTCCGTGAGCGCAGTGGTTAATTTTGAGATGGCAGAGAGCGGACCGAGGCAAGGAGAGCTTTGCGGTGACCCGGACTTGTTCCATTGAGCCGGTATGTTCTCCGAGGTTGCATCGAGCGCATCGATGATTAAGTAGCTCCGGAGTACTCAGTCATGTTTTTGTGCACCCTGCTCACACTACCAGTTATCTGCGTCACTCATCGTACTCGCTGAAGGACCAAACCTGCACAACATGTCTGTCGATACCACCACCAACACGCAAAAGCCAAGCACGGTCGATCAGCCGATCTTCATCGTGGTCATGGTACGCTTGCCCATTTTTTGAAGTCAGATCTGCTGGCATCGAGCAGGTCGTGTGTGTCGCGTCTCAAGGGCGTCGCAGGCACCGGCAAGAGCACCCTCGCCCGCGCCCTGGACAAACGGCTCGGCATGCCGTACGTCGAGGGCGACGACCTCCACCCGCAAGCCAACATCGACAAGATGGCGAACGGCATCCCGCTCACCGACGCCGACCGCGAGCCCTGGCTCGCCCTCCTGCGCACCACCGCCGAGCACATGATCGCTGAGCAGCAGGCAAAAGACGGGCGCGAGGGTACAGGAGCGGGCCAGCGCCGCGGGGTCATGGTGACCTGCTCCGCGCTCAAACGCTACTACCGCGACATCCTCCGCGGGACCCACCCTCTCCCCAACGTTCCCGCGCCCCTTGCCGCCGCTGCCACCCCAAAGCGTCTTCCGACGTACTTTGTCTACATCAAGGGCGAGCTCCCGCTTCTGCGCGACCGTATGGCGCACCGGCAGGGTCACTTCATGAAACCGGAGATGCTCGATAGTCAGTTGGAGACCCTCGAGGATCCGGAGGGCGAGGAAGGCGTCGTCGTCGTGCCGTTGGATGCCACCACGGATCAGCAGGTCGAGGTGGCGTTGGCAGGCTTGAGGAAGTTGGTCGGAGACATGGGTGTTCCTGCCGAACCCGTGTCTGGGAAGCCTACAGAGGTGAATGTGCCAGAGGAGCTGAGAGTACACGCGTAATCAAAGTAGAAGCAAGAAGATTCAATGGCTATGAGATAGACATAGACATAGACGGTGTAAGTTATCAGTAATCTAGTAAATTCGGACGGGACTGGCAACTTGAATGGCGGTACTTTGGACTCTAAAGGCTTCGCAAGTGACTACTCACACGAGCTTCAAGAGTTGTCGCGAGACATGCATTGCACATGCGAGGGCATGTATGGTCTTCCGGGCATGTGTCATTACAAAGAAAAGCGTCAGTCCAAGATCTACATGCTTAATGATACACTACGACGACTTCATCTCTGCGTCCTCGTCCTTCTTCGCTAGCCCCTGCTTTTCCAACAAAGCATCGATCTCCGATGGTCGGTAGATCTTCGCCTTGGGCTGCTTTGTCGTCGAATCCAGTGTCAGCGTTGCGAATTCCACTGTAATCGAGTTAGACACGAGAGTCATGCGTAAGATTGATACAGCGGCACGCACACTTCTCACTACCCAGCGTCGTGCTGTCCATCGTCTTGCTCATTACTCGTAGTACTAGATCGATCGCGTCCTCAAGCGTAATGTCGTCCTTGTACTCCTGCTTCAACAAGCTTTGCGCCGTCCCATTGTTCGCTCCGATGCATGTCGCCTTCCACCCCGAGTAGTTGCCTGAGGGATCCGAGTGGTACAGCTGGAAATGGTATTGCGGGTCGTATCCGGCATACAGCAGCGATACACCAAACGGACGCAGCCCTGCCATTGCGCGTCAGTCGGTCACGGCAGATCGCTCTTCAGGCAGCAAGCAGACGCACCTCCATATTGCGTGTATCCCTGCTTGAGATCGCACAGCCGCTGCGCGAGCATCTCTACGGGGATATCCTCATTGTAGCTGTACAGATGTCTTTGCGCCGCTTGCCGCGCGTAGTTGACGAGGGAGTTAGCATCGGCCGTAATGCCCGCCACGCCTGCCACGACATTTCTAATCGATATTCAATAGTGTGAGGTCCGAAGAAGAGAGTGATGAGAGTGCAGGAGACGCACGAGTTGAGGAGGAAGATCTTCTCGCCACTGCCACCATACCCGCCCTCCTTCGCGCCAGAAAGATCGAGCAGCTTGCCCGTCACCTTCTTTTCTGCCGCGAGAACAATGCCGTCTTTAGAGAGGACTCCGAGCACCGTTCCAGCATGTGAGATGGCTTCCATAGCATATTCAACTGCACAGAATCAGTCAGGATTTAGGATCAGTACGTCACTGAGACCTGCATACTTTGGTACAAGCGGCCTGTTAAATTATGGACGCTGCATAGTTAGTACAGTGCATGGATAAGCAGGCTTGTGACATACCCTCTGGCGAGAAAATGGTCGTGCGGCCTGGAGAACGTTCGTGATGTCAGTGAACTCAGTTAATAGTGGTAGAGTGGGTGTCCTGTACGTACTGTCATAACGTCTGGCCTAGTCATAGTCAGCATGCAGCATCTAACAAAGATATCACTCCTCACATACCATGTTGATTGTTATTAGAGCGGAAGTCGATGATCGTGGTGTGTCTGAATGAAAGAGCTCTGTTCACTTACGCGTCTGCGTTGCGTACGCGTCGTGCGTGAGATCGAGTTCGGCCGTTGCCGCTGCGAGTGGCGCTTATTGTTCTCCTGGGAGGTCGGTAGCAAGTTGTCAAAGAGCCTGCAACGAGTACCATACTGAACCATAAACACAACCAGAAACTGCTTGAATGCGGTGCATATTCACCAGAGAGCCGCTGAGCCGTTTTACAGCGCCAGTCGCAAGAATCAAGCTGTCTGCCGGCGGTGCTATCAATGAATCGACAAAGCGAGGGATGTCGGTCAAGTTCTCGTTTTATCGTGGTATCGTATTGGATACAAATATTATGTTATACCAGAGAATCCCAAGACCGCATGAGCATTATCATCCGGCGTCCGCGCCTTTGTTTCTGAATCCATGAATCACTCCTGACTTGCAGTACCACCCTCGTCAGCCTGAGCTTCCGGCACCTCACCTTCCTTCTGCGATGTTTCTTCTGGTCCCCAACGAAGTTCCGTTGTTTGCTTGGTCCAAAAAAGCATATACTCCATTTTTGGATGCGTTTCGTTCCGGACGAATCTTCTGTTGGCATCCAAGCCCCATAGCCTGCGAGTGCCATGGAGTATTTCCTGTATGGTCAGTGGCGGATCGTAGTCCAAGACCTTATAGTCTTCCGAACAATTCGGAATTAAGCACGATCTCCGTGGCATGTCGAGGCCCATTGCAACGTCCACTTTGGACGCTCGTCCGTCCTTCGGTTCACCGCCCATGCCATCAGGTGCAATGGCAACATGAGCGGGAAAGTCGAGGAACCGAGTATGATAGGCCGAAGAGTGAGGTCCCGGTTCATATAATCCTAGCGGTTCCTCGTAATATTCCAGGATGCAGGCGAAAGAAACTTGGCTGGAAAAAGGGCGAGATTTGATGCACGTATACTCTCCGCGAACTTGAGGATATCGCAGACGTGGGATGGAGGCCGCCATTGTTTCCCTGGATGCCAGCGCAAGATTATGAAGGCAGTCTGGGTCTGTGATACAACCAGCAATCATCCTGAGGATCTCGAAGGGCAACCGAGGAGGAGTCAGTCCTTTGCCGGCCTCTGGCCTCTCCTCGTCACTAGAAATTTTCTGTTTCTTCTTTGGAGATTCCTGTGTTTCTTTGCTCTCTACAAGCATAGGGTATATAATCTGTATAGAGTCGGTGACCGATTCCATCGAGGACAATTTCGAATAGAACCAGTCAACGTCGTCCACTGCGCGAAGATTGCCGAGTCGCCGTAAGAGCTCCATTCCCGGCGTTGGACATGTCTTAGCATCTGCCGATACGGGGAAGAATGGCAGGACTTCGGTATGGTCGAAAAAGCCACCAGCGGCCTTGTCCACTCGCACGACGACACAGGAGACGAGTGAAAATATGACGCCGTACACGACCGTCGGGCCGTTCTTGGTCGAGAGAATTTTGTTGACAGTGTCCGAGATATTCGCCTGTAGATTTCGTTTGTCGTGCAAATGCTTGGTGATACGTAGACAGATGTGTTTCCGTATGAACCAGAAATCATCTTGATGACCAGCATAATGTTTTGCCCAGCGGTCGGTGTCCCGCGGTCTCCCCGTGTCGAGGAGATGCAGGGGTAGCAAAGCAGAAGCAGCCAAAGTAACCGCGATTTCCCGACCATCCTCTCCCATTGATTCCAGGTCTGGACCGAGAATAACTTCCCGCACTATGAGGCCCTTCCGCCACAAAAAGTAGACACTGAGATAATTCTCTAAAAGTCGCAAGCAGACTTGCTCGCAAGGGGAAAGTGTTGCGCGGAGCGAGAGGATGTCGTGGGAAGTAGTCACGATACCCTTGCAAAAACGAGCATATTGACGAAGTCTATCGTCGCTGCCGGGAATTTCTGGGACTGGAAGTCGAATTGGGTCAAACCTATATTCCTCAGGAACGGACTCCACAAAATCGGATTCCTCCTCATCAGCTTCCTCTTCAGCTTCGAAGGCCTTGTTGTAGATGTCCAAGGGAGGCATATTGTCCAGGTGGAAAGTTGGTGTCTTGTTTATGCTGAATATCAGCCGATCCAGGTCGACTAGGTACTCGTGATGCACGAATTGGCCCGGCGGGG
Source organism: Phlebia tremellosa (assembly GCA_011032875.1). Lineage (NCBI taxonomy): Eukaryota > Fungi > Basidiomycota > Agaricomycetes > Polyporales > Meruliaceae > Phlebia > Phlebia tremellosa. The sequence goes on from JAAIFI010000345.1 coordinate 11,324, forward strand.
GGTAACTGCGCGTGATAGAGAAGTCGGCATCGTAGTCCCCCATATTTTGCTCCTTCCACTTCGTCTCATCCTCGTCGTACTCCTCGCGGATGCGTGCCAATGCGGATCTCTTTTTCTGGGCCCAGTCCTCAAACTTATCTTTGCCCTGAGGGATCATCGTCCATAGTTCCCAGCCGATGCCTGGTTCCTCGTGGTATCCGTCGTGCGACCGATGCCAGAGAAAATAATAGCCATCGTGCCTAAAGATCATGTAGCCTTCGGTACCCATTATCAATGTGTACCGGCGTTGTTACTGTCTAGAGCGAGGTTACGATTGAGCAATCACGTTGAAAGAGAACGATATACACGCACCGAAATTGAAGGAGCAGTGGTAAGAAAGTAGTAGACGTTAGCTCTATGAGGATGTTAGCTATGTGAAGACGTATAGAGCGGCAAGCAGGATAGAAACCTCAGCAAGCCGTATTTATGCACTCGCGAAGAATCAACGGTTCAATGGCCACTGAAAGGCGCCGTCACATGTGGTGTGCATTGACCTGCGTCGCGTAATATTTATACGCGCTGACGCCGCATCTTGAAGGGCCCATCCACCGGTTGGGCCAGCAGTCAATTTATATCTAGGTGGATCATGGCTAAGCAACTTCTCTGATAGTAGAATTGGTGGCTCCTCATGTTGTCTGCTGCCAGTGCGCCGCGGCGAACAGAACCTACGTATGCAGGCGAACGATCATATTATTGAGAAAGGATTCTCCGAATATACTCAAGCATGTTGTATAGACTAACCAGAACTGTACAAGTATAACAGAAGGAGGTAAACTAGAATACGTGTTCAGCGTCTTGAACGCCACTATGTAGTAACATAGGTTTTGCTGGAGCTCCCTTATTGACCTTCTCTCGCCAATTGGGCAAGTAGGTCACGGCTCTCAGCCGTTCCATGTCAATTTTGTCTGAAATAAGAGGTAAGAAATAATTACGAAGTACCGCACTGAATGGCGTAAGAGTTATCTGCACTTACCGCAGCGTATATAAGGATCTACGCCTTCGACCATGGTCAAAGTCAGCAGTGGGATAAAACCCGCAGCAGATTTGAGCAAGTCGTCGATGTACTTTTTACCCTGCCCCGATCCAAGACCCAAGTAATTCTCAAAATCGGTCAAGAAGTCGGGTATTTTGAATACGCCACAGTAGTCGACGCGGAATTTACGTCTGAGATCTTTGGACGCACCCGGGTTATATTCGAGTTGACGAACAACAATATGAGTGTTCCCTCTGGAGGGATCCTTGTGGAGGCCAAGAGCGTGCATGAGGATCTCTCGGTTGGCTTCGTGAGGGCTATCACACCATCTATGGAGGTCTGCGATGAGTTGGGCCTTTTCCGGGTTAGCAGTTTTGAGTTCCTGGAGTTTCTTATTTAATGCGGCTCTTTCCCTGAATCCAGCCGTGGATCAGCAGCTTGTCTTCCATTGTGAGTATTCAACATGCTTACCGGCAGAGTCCCCTAAAGATGAACGAGTAAAGAAAATATAAGCGATCGAGCTTGGTTATTGTTGATATACGGCCTTACTTGTGTGAGCTCCAATTCGCCTTTTGGCATTCCTTTGAACTGTGGAAAGCAGCCCATGGATCAGCATCATGAACGGAGATACAAACCATAGGCGTACCAGTAGCACGCATATTGACAGCCTGAGCATTGGAAGACCTTCTTGATAGGCTCGGCCGCCAAGCATTGCGCACATCGTCGGATCATTCTTTCCTGTGCACGGAGAGTCACCTTGTGAGCAAGCCAATCTGGGCCGCCTAGAGCTTCCAAGACTGGGTGAAGTGGCTGGTTCTTACGTCCAAGCATCTGTACGAGATTTGCTTCATAGAACGCGGCACGCCTTTTCCGCAGGAACTTTACAGCGAATTCGACGTGCCTACGGTGTCGGTCAGGGGGTCAGATCTACTATGGCGAATATGCATTGCAACTCACTCTTTTTGTGCGCGGGGTTCGACGCCCATTTGCTTCAGTACTTGCGCGAGATTGATGCGGGCCTTAACCAGATGGAGTTCGAGTTGAAGAAATCCTCGACTGGAAGGAACCTTTGGCAGCCCTTCGATCAAACGTTCTAATACCTTCTTGGTCGTCTGGTCAAATTTTGAGGAGAAGGTAAGTGCATCCCCGTACTCCATGTACAATAATCTAGCATGGTCATTATGACCGCTCAAATATGCACAGATTATACTCACGGATTCGCCACTACAGCCTCGACATCAGACATTCCACTGCAACACCTCTCGTACAGCTGGACGGAGTACTGTAGATATGGTAATGCCTCTTCAGGTTCATCACTTTTTGCATTGCTTCGTCGAGAATGTCAATATATAGCTTCACAGAAGATTGCATATTTGCTCACAGCAGCCAAGAAATTATTTTCTCTCGACACTGAGCGGCCTGAGAAATGTGTCGTGAGATAGTAGATATAAAGAACTAAGAAGACAATGTGACCCACCAAGATATCCTTCTGCATGTCAGGATCGTCCTCGTTTGGGTCAATGAAACCTAGATTAATCAATTCCTCTGGAGAGCACGATAGAAACATATTATGCAGATTCTTCAAGGCAAACATCGTCGGATTTGTGAGGTCGTCGGGGACTATCAAGAGGTCAAAATCGAGGTTCACAACAAGGTTCACGATGAAACGTACCTTGGTCACTGTCGGTCAAGTAGCTGTACTTGAAGAGAGAAGGCGCGACAGAATTCCAAGCTACACACTCTGGGACGAAAGCTGCCTCATTGGAGCCCGTGATAGGCCTGCCTGACACCAAAATACGAGATACTAGTATGCAATGATAAACCTATTAGTACGTATATTAATTGCTCATATTGAAGACTAAAACCCACCTTTGGTAGCTTCGGCACGAACAACATTAAGTGAAGGCATTCGAAAAGGCATGACACTAGTCTGCGAAACCAGCCTCAATGCAGCAGACATGCTGGTTTAATGGTGCTATCACGTCTTGAGAATGTTTCTTACACCGAGTTGGACCACGAAAGAGGTGTATAACAGCGTGTAAAAGAGTTCAACACGGTCCAACGTAGGATACAAAACACGAACCGCGTTCGAACTTAGACGCGTCGTGATCGAACTTCGTCGGCCATTGCCGAGTGCCTCGACACCGTCTCTGGCAAGCTCTCGGCTCCTGTTGTCTCCCAGCTTGTTCCTCAGTCGACGGCGACAACGACGACCTCGGCAGTTCACTAGACTCTGCAGTACACTCGTTTGCAAGTACAGGCATCATGAACCACGATCATAGCATGCATTCCATGCACATGCCTATGCCAGACGGAGATGCCCCTGCGGTGCCGCGTTGCTCGATGCACATGTTGTGGTACGCCCCGTCGTTCTATGCAGGACAGCACACCCACTAACCCCCCCTACCACCTTCTCATGCACCACGTTCTCCTTTGACGTTCGGCGCACGCAGGAACACCCAAATCGAGCACACCTGCATTGTCTTCAGCTCGTGGCACATCTACACGAAGCACGCCTTCGTCTTCTCGTGCCTCGCCATCGTCGCGCTCGGCGTGCTGTACGAGTGGCTCCGCGAGGCGCAGAAGATCGCGGACCGGCGCATTGCGGCGACGCTCAGTGCGCAGGGCAAGGGCAAGGGGCGCGGCGGATCGGTGAGTGGCCGCAGCTCACCTGAGTTCGATAGCGAGGAGGCGGGCTTGTTGACTGGTTTGCCTGTTGTTAAGGAGCATGTTGGGTGAGTCTTCGTGTCTGGTGTGTGTACAAGCCATGCATCGATGCTGACGTTGATATCTGAAGCACGCGCATCCCGTTCGTGATGCGCTTGAGCCGAGCGACCTTGTATGGCGCTCAGGTCTTCTTGTCTTTCTTCCTGATGCTTGTGTTCATGACCTACAACGTAAGATCTGCTTATTCTATCATGCATATGACCTTGGTATGACACAGAATTCTTGTAGGCATACCTCATCATCGCCGTCGTGATTGGTGCCGCCCTCGGTCACTACTTGTTCAACCCATCAATGGATGTAGAAGCGGTTCTTGCGGGCAACGCAGGTCAAGGCAAGGGAGTTGCCTGTCACTGATCGTTGCTTGCCGTTATCAGTCTGTATCGCCTGGCTATATGATCACTGTTTTGTTTAACCTGTTCACTGACTTTTGAGGCCCTCATGTACTTGTACTATCTTCAGTCCCTCGCTACAACATACCACCTGGAACTGTACTAGATTGATGCACGTATATTATCTCAGCTTCTCACAAGATCAATTGCCCATGAAATTTGATGCGGCAACGAGAGTGAACGTGCAAACCGCACAGGAACCATACACGCAACACCAAAACAGTAGAAGACATCAAAAGACAGACCTTGCATAAGTGTGCTGCATCCAACAGAACACTTTCGAGCATCCCCCCTCGGCAGGACAATCGAGGCCACGGTGCGACCAATGCCACACAAGACGCTCTGCGTTTCGCAAGAGAGATAAATTCAGAGAAACGAAAGCAACGATTGGAATCTACTGACACAGGTCCGATGGCACAATTTTGTACGAAAGCTAGAGATACATCTTTCATCGCCTGATTCCACGAGCAGCTGGGACACCACGTCCACGACGAGCTGTAAAACCATCGCGGTTAGTATCATAGATGGAGAGTATGTGGTAGATGGCACCGCACCGTTTGCTATTAAAGGAAACGTAAAATCAGTATGACTGGATTATATAGCGATGAAATAGAGCGCACCTCTCATGATAGTTGCCCGTCCACGAGCCGTACCGATACCTCTTCCCTTCATGGCATTTGGTCCTACCCGCTTGAACCTGTTAAAGAGGCGTTAAATTCGTGCCACAGAGAGTTGAGAGAGCGCCGGCGTACATCGGTGCATTTTGTAGCATGTCAGGAACAATGAAGAAGCGAACCATGCTCCCCCGGATGTACACCTGATCGAGCTGTGATACACGACCATCGCGGCCCGTCACAGTGATGTCCTTCAATGAGATGTTCAGGTTATCCTCAGCTACATCGCAAGATCATATATCTTCAGTATATTGATATTAGCACGAGGCGTATACAACAACGCACCTTCCGCGAGTTTTCCACGGTACAACTGGCCGGTCTTGAGCTCGACGGTTATAACATGTCCGAGCGATTCGTGCAAGAGTTTGACGGGGACACCGAGGCCTGAGCTCATCTTGAGTGAAGGAGGATGTGCAAGTTGGAAGGTAACCTTGAGGTCGTGCAGCAAGACGCGCAAGGAGAGCTGCCAGACTCAGACTCGGTCCCAGATCCAAGCGGCGTCGGGCTCTTCCGCATTTGGCCCCGACCGTCGAGTGATCCGCCAAATAGACGCCTGTCAACGCTCTTTCGTTGCTCCTGCAGTAGCGACATCTTCCATTGATCCTGTCCACTCGTTTTCGCATCCAGGGCAGCTGGAGTAACTTTTCTGACATTACACGTGACGGGAACTAGGATCTCGCGGGATATAAAGACAGAGCTGAACGATCCGTACGCGATGTACGATGCTTGCTACCTCCCCATCACCTCGAAACACAATTCTGACCATGTCTTGCGACACTCTAGTTGTGGTAGTTCTCGATCCAGTACGTATCCTCGCGTCCAAAAATGTCGACCAGGAACAGCGCAATCAGAAGGACGCGTTCCAGCGTGTCCGACGGGCTGGTTGACGGGCAAACCCCCACTCCTCTAAGTGGACCATCGGACACGACCTGGCGTCGCCAAAGATTGCTCGGAATTGGCACAGAGCCATCCGAAGACCGCCAGAGCGAAACCACGCCTTTGCATTCCAGCAGTCACGACAACCTCTCGTACCATACCCTCCCTACTTCCTTACGGGGCAATAAAGCAAAGTCAAAGTCAAAGCTCAGCCTCCGACGCGGCTTTCAGACCATACAAGAGGTCGTCATCCCACGATCTTTGGCCACCAATCCTCCATCTGACGGTGGCGTGTCTCCGGCGTCGTTCGGCGAGCAGTTGCCTCGTCTCCATTCCTACTCGCGGCCGGTCTCGGCATACGACAAGCCTGCCTTTCGCGTCGAGCCAGATGACGACGGGGCGAGCAGCGACGTGAAGACGAACGGAATTCGTGTCTGGTACTCCTCGTTCACGTCCATCGATTGGCTGCACGACGCGATTAAGGACTCTGCCCGGCGCTACCGTCTCCGCAAAGGGAAGTCTCTGCGGGGGAGGCTTCACCATCAGCTGGATCGCAGCATTGGCTGGATTATTGTATGCATTGTGGGTTTTTTCACAGCACTGGTGGCGTTCTTGATTACGCGGGGCGAGCAATGGATGTTCGACTTGAAAGAAGGCTATTGCAGTGGGGGGTGGTATAAAGCTCGCCGTTTTTGCTGTCCTACTTACGAAGCATCAACTGTCCCTCCCGCATTTCGGACTATGTTTGCGAAAGAACCCTGTGCGGAGTGGATCACATGGGCAGAGGTGTTTCTTCCTGTAATGAAGGCCGGCAGGTGGCTCTCGCTCGAGGCCGAAATGATTGAGGGACTGTCATATACCATGATAGCTGTAAGCAAATCCACCAAATCGACAAGCTTAACTGCCTTCTGACATGAATTTTAATTGTACATAGCTTGTGCTGGCGGCGACCGCTTGCTTGTTAACCCTTAATTTAACTGCATCTTCGTCCTTCGTAACGAGCAAAGATTCAGGCGTGCTTTCTCCTGCGTTCCCTGGTGCCAATGAGGTCAAAACAGATGACGCGAGAGACGTCGAACCGAAACGCAAAGTGATGTACTACGTATGCTCAGATTCGATGCTTGTTTTTGTCCTGTATACCGATTTGCAATTGACAGGCTGCAGGAAGTGGTATTCCGGAGATCAAGACGATCCTGTCCGGTATGAGATAATTTGATTGAGTATGTATGGAACCGAACATAACTCATTAAATTAGGTTTCGTGATACATGGATACCTTGGTGGGCGGACGTTGTTCACAAAGTCTGTGGGTCTCGCGCTATCCGTCGCGTCTGGCCTCTCGCTCGGAAAGGAGGGCCCCTTCGTTCACATCGCATCCTGCGTTGGCAACATCGTCAGCAGGTACGTCGTTCCTCATTTATGTTGTCGTTATGTCTCTGATGTGGCGTGTATGTAGATTTTTCCATAAATACGAGAACAACGAAGGTAGGCAGTTTGATTCAGTTAATCCCTGCAAGAACAAAAGCTAAAATATGATGTCGCAGCAAAACGCCGCGAAATCTTGAGTGCCGCGTGCGCTGCGGGCGTAGCAGTTGCTTTTGGTGCCCCCATCGGCGGAGTACTCTTTAGCTTGGAGGAAGTCTCGTACTTCTTCCCTGCGAAAGTGATGTGGAGGAGGTTTGTGTCTTTGCGATTTCTGTTCTTGTGGCGGCTGCTGACACGCTTGCTAGTTTCTTCTGCGCCATGGTCGCGGCGATGACGCTGAAATTCCTGGACCCGTTCGGGAGCGGGAAGCTCGTGCTCTTCCAGGTGACTTACGACAGGGATTGGCACGCATACGAGCTCGTGTTCTTCTTGTTTTTAGGCGTCTTTGGTGTGCGTATCTCTCATCCTCAAACAATCGCAAACTCAAATCAAATACAGGGAATTTGGGGCGCATGTTTCTCAAAGCTTAATGTTCGATGGACTCGCCGCGTCCGAAACGGCACGTGGATAAAAGACCATCCAGTCATCGAAGTTCTCATGGTAATTACCGCTGCTCCCCCGCGAGCTCACGATATTCAAACCTTTTCACACTCAGGTGACACTAGCTACGAGCATTCTATGCTTCGTGAACCCTTATACGCGCATGGGCGGCACGGAACTTGTATACAACCTCTTCGCGGAGTGCCGTCCGGGCGAGACGCACGAAGGTCTCTGCGTCCTTAACCCGCCCCAACAGGCTTTGCCTGTGATCGGGGCTATTGCCATCGCGCTAATCGTGAAGGGCGCATTGACGATTGTGACGTTCGGAATCAAGCTCCCGGCTGGAATCTTCATTCCTAGCCTGGGAGTCGGTGCATGCGCGGGTCGCATTATGGGCATTCTTGTGCAATGGATGCAATATTCGTACCCAGAGAGTCCGATGTTCAGGTCCTGCCATGGAGATTTGAACTGTGTCGTACCTGGGCTGTACGCCATGGTCGGTGCCGCAGCCAGTCTTTCTGGAGTCACAGTACGTAACTTTATCTGCCGAAGATGAGTTCAGCTCAATGTTCGTCATCATAGCGCACGACCGTCTCTCTTGCCGTTATCATGTTTGAGCTGACGGATACTTTGACGTATGTCGTACCTGTTATGCTGTCTGTGCTCGTAGCGAAGGGGATTGCGGACGCTCTGGAACCGAAAGGAATATACGATCTCGTCATCGAGTGAGTATTTCTGATTCGTGGTGTTTTGATATCAGAACTGACAATGCCGCTCAGGGTAGCTCAGCTTCCGTACCTTGATGCGAAACAGAACTATGCTTGGGGTCATATACAGATCAGCGAAGTTGTGAGTACCTCGTGCCCTGTTCATAACCGCCGCTGATAGAGTTTGTGGAAGGCGGACCGCGACGTCGAAGTGATCCATATAGAGGAGAATAACACCGTGAAGAGCCTTCGGGATAAGCTGCAGGCTCTCATGCTGTCCGGTTATGAAGATGGTGGATTCCCTATTCTAAGGGACGACAAGGGTGACTACCGCCTCGTCGGCTATATTGGCGCGAGCGAACTTGAGCATGCCTTGAGTAAATGAACAGGACCCTATCCCGCGTTCCTTCTACTGATAAGGTTGTTTTTTGGCCAGCTATCGTCGCCGATGACGCAGATATGCCTGTCACTTTCCGTGCCACAACACCCTACCAAGAAAGAATGTCTGCGTCCTTCTCAACCTCAGAGACGGCCTCATTCTTGGGTGGAGGCGATATTGACCCATTCGATTTCAGTTATTATATGGACCAGGTACGTATTTGTCTCTGTTTGCTTGTCGAGACGCGTGCGGCGTTGCTGATCCATCTCCGCAGGCGCCGCTGACTGTGCAATCGAACAGTCCACTGGAACTCGTGCAACAGCTTTTCACAAAGCTAGGCGCGAGATACGTGGTTGTGAATGATACAGAAGGCTACTGTGCGCCTTTTCCTCCTCATTGACGACTTCTTGCGTTCTCATGGGTGGTTTTTCGTGTGTTTCAGATGGGGGCGTAATCGATAAGAAAGCATGGCTTGCCTTCCTGGGCGAGCTAAAGGAAAAACTCTAAAGATCATTGACGACCATTCATGACAACTTAAGACCTAACTATACCCGTTATCTCATTTCGCGCTTCACTGACAACATTGCAGGAACATCGCACCTCATCCGCGATGTCCGGTCGGACACCTTTGCACAGCTTCTTATTCACTCATCTATACCTTCCGATATTTATGCGGTATTATGTTTGCTTCAATTGTGCATCTTAAGTCACCGTTATAGGCCGTTCTTTCCAGGTCGAACAAGTTTTCAAGTTATCCATCATGATGCTAAAAGTTCCCAAATCTTCAGAGCAAAGGTCCCGCCAGGTTTTCCCACGACCTGTCCCGAGTGCATTCCTTCCACTCGAAGGTGGTCATCGGGATCTCTGCATTGTCTACGAGTTCATTAACCATCAAGACTTCCTTGTGTGATGCCACCTTACCTGTGGTACCCTTTCCTAGCATCCTCCCCCTATAGCAATTATCCCAGGAACAGCTGACTGTCTCTTATCAGCGCGATGATGCTTCAAACCTTGGGTCCCGGGCACGGCAACGAGGACCGTATACTAGTAGTATCCGGCCAACCACCAGTTACACAACCTTAGCAGAGGCGCCCCCCGTCACTCCCTTTCGGCTTTGGCACTTCCAAGACTCTCAGAGACCGTGTTCAGCGAAACCGTCAAGGTTGTTCATCCACCTTCGATTATACAAAGCTAGAGATATTCTTACAGCACGTGGCCAATAGGATCTAGCGGGGTAACGGAGTTGAGCTGCGAGTGTAAAAGGCTTAATAGTACGCGACGTATAACACTGTCCACCCGAGCATTATCCTGACCATCAGGATGTCTTACCGTCTTGATAGCCGTGCTGTCATTCGTGACGACCTTCGTGCAGGAGAATGTCAACAGTGCATAATGCCGCACGCGAATACTCCTCTACATCAAATAGCCCGGTGGACGAAGAGCCCTTCGGTCATCTCAGTGGGCCGTCGGAAACGACTTCGCACGCACGAATTACGCGCAGGGGCACTATAGTCTCAGAATATGCACACAGTGAAAGCGCCACGCTATACCATCCTAGTACTCCCTCGGACGAGGGTCCCGGCTATGGGACTTTCCCCTCCTCCGCATATACAACCACTAAGTCGCAGTCGAAACAACGCCGTAGTTCACGCCCTACGCAACGAGTCACAGTTGCGAAGACGTTTGCGTCCAATCCGCCATCTTCTGGAGATATATCCCAGCCTAACTCGCGTCCAATCTCCGCATATGATGAACCTGTCGTTTCGGGTGAGCGATTACTTGACGACGCCAGTAGCGACATGCGGACCAATGGTATCCGTGTCTGGTATTCGTCATTCAGCTCTATCGACTGGCTACACGATGCGATAAAGGACTCTGCTCGGCGCTACCGACTCCGCAGGCGAAGGTCACTGAGTGGGCAATTTCTACACCAACTAGATCAAGCTACTGGTTGGATCATTGTGTCGATCGTCGGCTTCTTTACGGCTGTGGTAGCTGCCGTGATCGCCCGCGGTGAACAGTATCTGTTCAATCTGAAGGAAGGCTACTGCAGCTCTGCCTGGTACAAAGCGAAAAACTTCTGCTGCGTCTCTGGTCCACACTCGGATATCCCACCCACCTTTCTCACGACGCTTGCAGAAGACCGCTGTCCGGATTGGAAGACTTGGGCAGACTTGTTCATGCCTATGATTAACCATGGCGAATGGCCCAGAATAGAGTCTGAGGTGGTTGAATACGTTTCGTATGCCTTTTTAGCCGTGAGTTAACCGAGTTATATTGTAGACAACGTGACCACGCTAATTGAACTGACATCTAGATTATACTGGCCGTATCGTCTTGCTTGCTAACACTAAAACTCAGTGCGTCCACATCCTTCGTCAGTAGTAAGGAGTCTGGCGCCCTTTCTCCTCGGCTCGCCAACACGGGGGAAGTCGGTATGACCGAGCCCAAGCGTAAAGTGATGTACTACGTAAGTTCGATGATCAACCCGCATAGTTGTAGGTACTACGGCAGGCTAATTTAAACACGACAGGCTGCTGGAAGTGGCATCTCACCAATCAAGTCAATCTTATCTGGTGAAAGGACATTTATATTCCCAGTTTGTCCATCTGCTAACCTCCTACGACACAGGTTTTGTGATCCACGGATTTCTCGGTGGACGAGTTTTGTTTACCAAATCAGTGGGTCTCATACTTTCCGTATCATCCGGCCTGTCCCTTGGTTCGTTGTCTGCCATTTTTGCCCAGAACTTCTATTCACTCACCTATCTCAGGCAAGGAGGGTCCCTTTGTGCACATCGCTTCTTGTATCGGAAATATAGTCAGCCGGTAGGTCTCTACACATTGCAATTTACGCCTGGTCTAAAAAGACTATGCTCAGACTTTGGGATAAATACAACAATAATGAAGGTGTGCACAGACGATCTTAGAGCCATCAAAAAATAAACCTGATTTTCTAGCTAAACGTCGTGAGATTTTGAGCGCTGCCTGCGCTGTAGGAGTGGCAGTTGCGTTTGGAGCACCTATCGGCGGAGTTCTTTTCAGCTTAGAGGAAGTCTCGTATTTCTTTCCCGTGAAGGTCATAGGGCGAAGGTCAGTTTCGCTGATTATGAAGTACGGATAACTGGCACTGAAAATTCGGCTAGCTTTTTCTGCTGCATGGTCGCGGCCATGACGCTCAAGCTCCTTGATCCATACGGGAATGGAAAGCTGGTACTATTCCAGGTAACTTACAACAGGGTATGTCTCAATCATCTGCTTTTACGGCGCAGTGACCCGAGATTGCTCAATATTCGTCAGGACTGGCATGCTTACGAGCTAGTATTCTTCTTGTTCCTCGGCGTTTTCGGTGTAAGTCCCATACCGTATCCCTATCGTATTGCTATTGACGGCTTCTGTAGGGAATATGGGGTGCATGGTTCTCCAAGCTGAACGGACGATGGACCCGGCGTGTTCGTGAAGGCAAATGGCTCAGAACCCGTCCCATGACCGAAGTGTTTTTGGTATGGCATTATGCTTTTAGCTATTCTCACCGTCTCAATCTGACGTCTACTTTCAGGTAACATTGGTCACCAGCGTACTGTGTTTCGTCAACCCGTTAACCAGAATGGGCGGTACCGAGCTCATCTACAACCTCTTCGCTGAATGTGACCCGGACGACAACCCCTTAGGGCTCTGCGTAAATGACCCACCCAAGCAGGCTATGTCTGTTCTCCGAGATGTTACTGTCGCTTTATTCGTGAAGATGGGCCTGACTATCGTGACGTTTGGTATCAAAGTGCCCGCTGGTCTCTATATTCCAAGTCTTGGAGGTGAGTGGTCAATATTCATGTTGTTTCGTCGCTGATACAGCTTCTCGAAGTTGGTGCCTGTGCAGGACGTATCATGGGTATACTTGTACAATGGATGCAGCATTCGTATCCGGACCATGTCCTGTTCGGTTCTTGCACCGATAAGGCCAATTGTGTGATCCCGGGGTTATATGCGATGGTTGGTGCCGCAGCCAGTCTATCAGGTGTCACTGTAGGTCACCGCGTACTTTGCAAAGGATTTGCCAGCTAATATAGACCTATAGCGCTCAACAGTGTCTATCGCCGTCATCATGTTTGAACTGACAAATTCCATGACCTACGCTTTGCCGATTATGCTGGCTGTACTGGTAGCAAAGACGTTTGCGGATGCCTTGGAACCTCAAGGTATCAACGACCTTGTGATGCAGTAGGTATTTTATGTCTGCATTCAGATTTTATAGCTGATGCGACATTCTTACACCAGCCTTGCGGACTTACCATATCTCGATGCGAAACAGGATTACGCCTGGGGTCATATGCAGATTAGCGAAGTCGTGAGTGTCGCATATGACGTACAGTTCACTGATACCAATGGGACTTTTAAAGGTGGACCGCGAAGTCGGAGTGATATGTGTAGAAGAATCGAATACCGCACGGAGTTTGAACGACAAACTGCAAATTCTCAAACGGTCTGGTGTCGAAGACAGCGGTCTCCCGATCTTACGACAAAGCACCGAAGGCCGCCGCTTGGTCGGCTACATCGGTACTGGCGAATTGGAACATGCTCTAAGTAAATTGTTATCGTATCTTATGGGCCGTTCACTGACTGTGTCACTACCCAGGTCGCATCAAGCACGAGGAAATGGAAATGCGTGTAAAATTTGGTGCCGCGACTCCTTATCACCAACGCATTGCCCTATCGTTTGTTACACCTCAAGAAATGGCTTCCTCGATAAATGAGGGCAGATTCGATCGATTTGATTTCACTTATTATATGGACCAGGTACAAACTTGGTTGGATTTACTTAATTTACGCTAATCGCTCGTGTATATTTCAGGCACCGTTAACCGTCCAGTCCAACAGTCCGCTGGAACTCGTCCAGCAGCTTTTCTCCAAGCTAGGCGCAAGATATGTCATCATAGTTGACACAGAAGGATACTGTACGTGAATGGTGTTGTCCTACAGAGCTTTCATGATTTGACAAGCGTTTTATAGATGAAGGGATAATCAATAAGAAAGCTTGGATTGCATTCCTCAGCGAGCTCAAGGAGGAGCCTTGACCATACTCTGGGACCATGCGACTAGTCACCCGCCCGGCACCTTAACCTAAAACATACAGCGTTGCAACATAAGCAATGCTGATGTGTTCGGTGACCGCCGCATTACTTTTTTAGGCGATCTCAACCAGGCTTGATAACCATTTACGACCATGCACATGACGAATACCTCTATCCACAAGATCACCCATAGAAAGTGCACATCACCCATGGACACCATCGCATTATATTTCCCTCTGACCCCTTGTTACCAGCTTCTCTCATCCAGTAGTCTTCATCCAGCTTTCACATGATATCGCATTGCATTTGTCAGATAAGCCGCTCAGTGGAACATCAAGACACAACATTGTGACGATACATTTGTTTCAGAATGGACAGAGTGCTAAGCAAAGAATTCCGCCAGCTTCGTGGTGACCTTCTGCCAGCCACCTTCCTCGACAACAAGGTAGTGACTAGCACCCTCAATGGGGAATACCTCGGCTTGCGGTATGAATTTCTGAATCTTCCCTGCTTCCCCAAACGGTACTGTCTGGTCTGCTGTGCCCTGTTCCGGGTGAAAAGCCGTGCTTGATGTAAGTCCGACAATACGGATGAAGGACGAGACTTACGTGGATGATGAGGAACCGTGTTCCCGATGACTTGCCCAGTGTCTCGAACGCCCACTGCAGCTCAGTGAGAATGCCATTCTGCACGCAGGAGGCTACGACTTCCCGAAAGCCGGGAAGGTTCTCTGCTTGCAGAAGACGGAGCTGTTGCAGTATATGAGCGATAAATCACATCAAAGAGAAGCGTGCATACCGTGTTAGGGTCGACGTTCGTGGTGGAAGGTTGTGCCTTGTCCTGAGTCGCCGCGGCGACCTTGTGCGTCAGACGAGTCAGTCTTGCAGCAGTTCTGATTTTACTTGACCATAGCATACCTGCGTAGCCTGAACCCGACGCGACTAAACCCGAGTACATTAGACATCCAAGTGTTACGTATGCAGAATTTATCAGACGTTACCTCCATTAATCCAGCTGAAGAGACAAACACCACTGACTCGTCGATTAAGTGAGGAAATAAGGAAGAAAAAGTCGCAGTTATGGATCCTCCCTATGAGGCCAATCAGTGACCCTTCCACGACAGCTTGGCTGGCTCAATTCACCATAGAGAATCCAGCTACGTTGACCTTGTTCCAACCAATGTACTGCAGCAGTAGCGCGAGCTGAAGAGCATAGATAGTTGGCTCGTGGGCTATCTTGGGTCCTTGACTGTAGCCTCTTCCATACGTATCTGCAGAGTTCATTAACAGTTAGTAGACTGTCCGAGTGTCTGTATGATCAGCCCCAAAGTGTGAGATGGTCACCATAGAGCAAAACATGAAACCCCTTTGACGCGAGCTCGGGCGCGACATATCTGAAGACGATAGATGGGGCCGATATTCCATGAACCAAGACTATCTGTAACACCGCGCATGGACGGATTGACATATAGCAATGTACATAGTGATGCAAGTTTCGGGCACACCTTCTTGCCGCTCTCGGGGCCAATGATCCAATATTTGGTGCGACCGTACGGAGAAGGATAGTAATTACCTGAAGGTAAACATCAAAGTCCGGTGAGTAATTATGGAAAACATTTCGGGAAATTATGTCGGGTGCACCGTTAGGATACAAAGTTTCGGGATACAACTGACGAAGAGGGCTGGTCTCTTCGAGAGCCTCCATCGATGGATAGACTGGCGGCGGAAACTAAAATGATACCGTCAGTCAGTCAGTAATCCCATGCACATCCATGACCTCTGGGAAGTATCCGTACCACTGGTGGTGCCATGTCTGTCAGGTTTGTGTTGTCTGGTGGTACGCTTGGCAGTGAGTGCGCGAAGTAAGGCTGTTGAGAACTCTCCCATTAGCAAGCAGCATATCTTGCAGTCTCATATATTAGCTGCAACGGCTCTCGAGACACCGGGCGGTCCGATTGCGCACTCTCGTGAGTGTTTGATGTATCATCTACCTCGGTTTGCTCTTACTCACTTGCCACAGCGCGCCGAACATTATCTTTGGCGCCTAAGCCTCGTGGTGATAGACGCCAATTCCACGTGCCTCGAAATTTCTGTCTACCAAGAGAAGCGCCCATTCAGCATGGATTTCACGTTTCCTTGGTCCTCCCTGCACACAGCTTGTCCTTGGATTGCGCCTACGGACAACCTAGATTTTCATGAAGATTGATAATAGATAGTACTCTTTCACTACCGACAAACTAAACGAGGTGCCTTATAAATCTTTCTGTGCATCATGGTACAAGCAGCATTTCACCACAGGCCCACGCTGAAACAAGTCTGTTGAAGCTTTTCTCTTGGAAGGGCCCCTTGGCTGACTTGATTGATGTAGAAAAACAAGTCCTACAAGTCAAAACATGCCTCGAAGGGCTCACTAAAAGAGGAGGCCAAGGGCCGGTTGAACAAACTTTCTGTCAAATCCTCTGCTACAGCCAATGCAGCACAATTGCGTCTGAACAGGAAGAATCAAGCGAAGCAGCTCCAGGCGCAAAAGCGGGGCGCTCTCATATCTGCGACTCGCATATTCAATGGCGGGGACGGTGCGCCGCGGATCGTCGCTATCGTCCCGTTGACCCAGGACGTCGATCCTCGGCAGGTCGCTCATGCACTTGCGGAATCTGTGGACGATGGCTCAGGCGAATTTAACTACGGCGATTTACGCAAATTGAGGTGCGTTTCTTTTACGTGCGCGATAAGTATGTGTTAATTGACCTATCCTGCGTTCATAGAGCAGAGCGCTTCAAGACATCGCTTCAATTCGTTCCCCTTCCATATAAACGCCTCTATGCTACGCTCGACGGATGCAAAGTTGCAGACTATGTCGTATTTGTGCTCTCGTCTGAGGTTGAGGTCGACGGGTGGGGCGACACACTTCTCCGAGCATTGCAAGCGCAAGGTCTCCCCCAAGTCATTACCGTCGTAGGTTCGCCAGCACCCATGGAGGCGAAAGCGAAGCCTGGCATCATGAAATCGCTTTTGTCCTTTATACAATACTTCGTGCCCAGCCAGACGCGGGTCTTTGATCTGCACGTAGGTGCGGATCGACTCAACACTCTGCGTGCAGTGTGCGAGGGAAAGCCGGAGGACGTTAAATGGAGGGAGGGACGACCGTACGTCCTTGCTGAGAACGTGCAATGGGCAGACGGGGTATTGGCGGTCACTGGTGTCGTTCGCGGCGCGTCGCTTTCTGCAGACAGACTCGTACATCTGCCCAATTACGGTGACTTCCAGATACAAAAGGTGCGTTGCAACAATGACCCCATGGTTATGCGGTTTATTGATGTGTACCGTGGATATATCGCGTAGATCATGTCCGCGCCACTACCGAAACACTCAAAATCCGGGCACGTGAACCCAATGGACATTGAGCCTACCCTACTTGCGGAGCCGCGTGCGGACGATGCAGACTCATTAGTGTCCAGCAATGAGCCCGATGACCTCGTGAACGAGCAAACGTGGCCTACCGAGGAGGAGATGGCCGGCGGATCAACTATCGAGGGGAGCAGTGCGATACCAGATGCGACAAAAGGCACGACGCCAAAACGGGTGAGAAAGTTGCCGAAGGGTACGAGCGAATACCAGGCTGCGTGGATTATTGACGAGGATGAGGGCGAGGAAGGCGAAGAGGGAGAGGCGGATGGAATAGAGGAGGAGGAAATGCAAGAGGAAGAGGAGATGGTCGAGATGCCTATGAAGGACGAGGAGGACATGGAAACTGACGGGCGGAAGAGTGTCACGTTCGAAGATCTGGACATGGAGGAGGAAGGCCGACAGTACGTCACTTCAATTCATTCCTTACTCACTCCTTGATCACTTGCTCACCACCGGCTTCTCAAGACTGAAAGACTGGCGAGCGCGCAAGCGGGAAGAAGAAGTCGATATGCAATTCCCCGACGAAATCGACACGCCGATGGATATACCCGCGCGTACGAGGTTTCAGCGGTACCGCGGCCTTCGGTCCTTCCGGACGAGTCCATGGGACCCGTATGAGAATCTTCCCAGAGATTACGCGCGGATATTCCAATTCGAAGACTTCAAGCGCACCGAGCGTGCGGTACGGCGACGCGCAGAGGAGGACGATGCAGCGGTTCCTGTGAGTGATCATTTTGTGCGTTTATGATTATACGCAGATATTCATTGGTATTGGTACAGGCGGGAACGAGAGTCACGGTCTATTTGACGGATGTCCCACGAGAAGCGGCCACTCATGCGCAATATCCATTTGTTCTGTTCGGCTTGCTGCAACATGAGCACAAGAAGACGGTTCTGAATTTCACTGTGCAGCGCAATACCGAGTACGATGGCTCTGTAAGATCCAAGGTATGTGGCTGCTGCGATCAGTCCCTGTATACGACTGACACCTTTTCTGACAGGACCCACTTATCCTCTGCGTTGGGCCACGTAGGTTGCGCGTAAATCCCGTGTACAGCCAACACACCCGCGGGGGCGGTAAGGGTGCCAACAATGTGCACAAGTTCGAGAGGTACCTGCGGCACGGCGGAACATATGTTGCGACGATCTACGGACCCGTTGTCTTCGGGTCACAGCCATGCATGATGCTGAGGGAGACGGATGACGCTCAAGGTAGGTTATCAGCGTTGCGCGATGGCAATTCGACTGTGCTGATGGATGTGTGCGCAGCCCCGGAACTTGTTGCGATGGGCAGCTTCATGAACACTGACACGACGCGTGTCGTCGCCAAGCGCATTGTGCTGAGCGGACATCCGTTCAAGGTGCACCGCAAAACGGCGACCGTGCGGTATCTGTTCTTCAACTCAGGTGCGTCTCGTCTGTTACGGCTGCGTGCAGCGCAGTATTTCTGACAATTTTGCACACTTCTGGCAGACGATGTGAACTACTTCAAGCCGATACAATTGCACACGAAGCACGGGCGGAGTGGACACATTCGGGAGTCGCTCGGTACGCATGGATACTTCAAGGCACACTTTGATGGGCAGGTGTCGCAGATGGATACGGTGTGCATGGCTCTGTACAAGCGTACCTACCCACGGTGGAGCGAACTTTGGGTGGAAGGCAGTCTGGCTCGAGAGGACCGGATGGAACTTGAGTGATTGGCCAACGATTGCTCCCTTCTTCACATCGTCCTGGGATTCGGACCTTTTCGTTGTCTCATTCGGAATACGTGCCTTGCAGCAGTCACGCAGAGATGCTCTAACCTACTAGCCTGTCGCAAAATAGATGTAGTACAAAATTACATTGGCTTACGGGTAAGCGTCCAATAACGAGCTTGTCATTGGATATGTTCGTTCCCTTTGACCCCAAGAGATCAGGAGACGGCAACACTGAAGTTTATCTGCAAACCTTGAGCCGTTCTGAATCGCTTTCAACCACTCGGCTGTACGGAACGGTGCTGATCGACTCGGTCAGCCGACCCCTGGATCCTTGGCATCATACTTTTTCAAGCCAAACTCTCCATGTATCATGAATGGAAGTCCACAGATGTTTTCAAAGGACATCGCAGGCAGACCCTTACCACCGTGTCACAAGGTGTAGTTCAGGGATTGCGCTAAGTGTATATACCATACTAGTACGCATGGGGCTTTCGCCAATGCATAGCCTCCGAGGAGCCAATGGTACTTGACTGGATCCATGGTATGCTATAAAAGCTCTCGATAAAGGATATGATAGTGCCCTACGAGCATTGTTCGCCACCTTCTTATCCCCCCTCCCCGCATTTTCACCATGACTGCAGATTGTATTTCAGAGATCACGGTCGAAAATAATACGTGGTTCAAAAGCATGGACTTGAACACGTTCAAGGCAGTTGACGGTTATTATGAGACGGACCCACCGTCATCTATTCCTAAAAGGGATAAACGATCCTTCAAGATGAAGGCCAACTCGGGCGAGTACTTTGCATTGCATGTAGGAGGTTTATGAGTCTTACATCACCTTGTACAGGTCTCGCGGGCTCGGACGGCACTGCGACATACTACGCGTATTACAGCGACACCGACTACGCAAGCGTCGAGATATCATGGAATTGTCCATACATCGGGCTCAACAGTGTCTCGGTTTCCAGCGACAACAAGAACGTCGTAGTCAGCAAGGGCGATTATACCGAGACAGGAGATCTCACCGGCAAGTGTAGCTTGTTCATTCGTATATAAACAGCATCTGAGATTGTGGTACAGTTTCGATATTCGTAGACTGCACATGATGTCTTGGGGTCATTGACTCGTCAGTTGAAGGTGAATACTATCTAGTCTGTCTAGGACACTTCTTGGAAGATGATGTACATGTTGTGCAACAAACTTACAGGCTGTCAGTACGACTCTACAATGTTCGTTAGTACAAGGCAACCAAGCTTTGATTTTAATCAACTGACAGCACAAATGAGAAACACCGGCTAGCTAAATTCTTCTGGTCTCGATAACTAGTTTCATGGAATATGGCCACTGACATATGATGTTGAATTTTTGAAGTAAAAATTGAAGTCGGAAGGACCAAGGTGCAGACTCTGCGGAGTGGTGAACCATTACAGCTAGTTGCATATCGATGTAGAGTCGCGAAGAAT
>JAAIFI010000346.1:0-31595 GCA_011032875.1 Phlebia tremellosa
GCCGGTGGTATCCCACTCTCTGGACCATCGAGAATTCGCTCTGGTGGACCAGAAGAAGTAGGGAGATATGTCATAGTTCTCGTTATATGTCTTAATAATTGGAGAAAAACATAATGGTGGGAATAACATACCCTATTTGGAGGGCGGAGGGGTGGGTGGGTCGTGCTGAAGTCCTTATTCAACTTTTTCGACCGTAGTTCCGCTACTAAAGTTTCGGTCCCCCCTTGACCGTTGCTGAGTGATTAATCTGCAGTATATCTGAACGCACAGACTTCTTTCGCATGTGCGCGTTCCTAGGAAGATAGGCCATCTAAATGGAGGAGAATGTGAGAAGCCAAAAAAAACATTACGACAGCCATATCTTACGAACCATGATCCGAGCCTTTATGTCCAAAGACACCAACAACACGATAATACGTTCCTATATATCAGGTGTAAGGTGGACCAAGTGTGAAGTACGCTTGGATTGTTGTCAATGCCAGGTTGAATGACGAGCGATGAGCGAGCCTCAGGAGACTGAACGACAACGCTAACTCTAAGTATTGACACAGGACGCCGATTTATAGCGGAGGAGATTGCAGTCCAAATCTCAAGCAAGAAACACGTCGATGAGACGTACGAGCAGTCTTGCGGTAGAGGCTGGTAGAGGAGGGAGGTGAGTCGTCAAAGATGGCGGATGATGGGAGTCCGCGGACAAGGTGCTTCGCCTCGGCCGCGAAGCGCTTGACGCGTCCTCTGCGACCACCATAATAACTTCAATCAAACTTCAATGCACTAGATAATACCGTCGTGCCGAAACTTGTGATACTCACCAGCTAGCAGTGCATGTATTGACTCGAAGAAGACTCAAATCTCTTCCATATCCGCTAGTTCGGACGTTTGTCCACACCCGGACCCAACCCGTCCCGTATGTATCAAACCTCGACGCGTTGTCGAACAGTATTGATCGTACATCAGGTTTTATCGCGCACCACGGCAGTGAGCTCTTCTTGCATGACGGTTTCGCAAACCTAGAATACATTGCATACACGGACTCCTGATATTTTCAATCAGGTTAGTCCAAGTGTGTATCAGGCATACGGTTAACGAAGACACAGTGAGAGTAGTGAGGATTCTGAACGTGTGGCGGGCCAACAGGATCCAATTGGAGGTACGTTGCCATGTGTGATCTACATTTTTGCGCTATCTCATAAATTGCGACCTCCGGAATACAACCTGTATCGCGCATCGGAATCATAAATTCACGCGCGAAATGCGAGCCCTCTCTGGTACGTCTTTCGTTGTTCTACCAATAACAGTCCATTGACCGTCTGATGTAGCTCTGTATACTGGAACGCAGCCTCACCGAACCCAGCTGATGCATCGTGGCCCCGTCTTGTTCGTCGTTCATGCTCTCGAGACCATGCGGGTATTCCGAGTGAAAGGCCTGAGCTTGCGTCCCAAACGGCTTCCAAACAGCTGCAGTTACAAGTGCATCTGCAGTCGCAAGTAGTGTCTGTGGCCTGTGGTTGCATATTCGGTGAGTGCTTCAATTTATCTTGTATCGTCCTTCTTCCGCTAATGGCAGATGTTCTTGCCAGATGAACGAGACCGAACACTACTCTAGAGTCTACAGCGGGTACGGAACGTCGCAGGAGCACCGCTGGGTCGTGCGGAGTACCTTTCTGATTGCTGTGAGACACACGCGGAGGATTATATATGACGAGGGCTTCTGGTCGAGGGACGAGAATCATTTGCTACCGGTAAGCATCTGACAGTTGTTAGTTTACTCTGTCGCTACCACCCTTTCCGAAAATATCTTGTTGCACTCTGTCGACATCAGGGGTGCTCGTATATGTATAACGCAGTTCGGTCGCGAACAATGTAAGAGAATACTGAACGGTCCTTGTACGGAATTCTAGTTATGAGTGAGCATGTGACGAGAGCGCACCCGGCCCATGTCTCCTTCTAAGTGACCATCCACCTGCATCCCTTTGTCATCATCCTTATGTTTTAAACTCAACGCTACGTCCATAGGTGGATTGTGGAGATCTGACACCAGGCATAGGGCGCTTCGATCCGAAGGCACCGAGACTTTCAGTCGTGCAGAGCCCTCCTCTTCTACCGAGGGAGTGCGTAGCGTTTCGACAGCACCTTCTGCCTCCAACTCAGCACTCTCAACAGCCTTGTCTTGCTGGTCTCGTATATCTTTCAACCGTCTGACGCGCCACAACTCGAACCCATCTTCATCGACGACGGTATCGGTCCCGGCGATGCTGAGCAATCGTAGAATTAAGCCGTCGGTATACCAGCTCTTGTCGACGTCGAATTGGTCTCGCCACCGAGAGTACTGCTCATCCTCGCTTTGTAGATGGTCAGGATCACGCGGTGACGCGCTTGCTGCTCTATCTCGATAGTCGTCTATGCTATCGCGATCAGGATTGTCGAGGTCTCGCAGGATGTCGAGGGCTATCTCATGCTCCTTGGTGAGATCTGAATGTCCACCTTCTCCACTCTCCGCTAGATTCGATGAGGTGGGAGTCAAGGCCTGGCCGATGAGAAAAACAAGATCTTTGCATATAGCGTGCCAGTCAAGGACTAGATTGTCTACGTCCCAGTCTATGCGATGGCAGACCATACGACAGAGTAATAGAGACGATATCAGGGATAGCGGTGACTCCGATTCACACTTCGCCTGAATGTATTGCTTCCAAGGGTTGAGAGATAAGTCTAGATTACCATTTCAGTGTCGGTGGATTAGCTCTGAGCCTTGTGCAGATGAGATATAGTGAATGACGCACCCCAGTGTGTAACTGCGGTCAGCAATAGATCGCACGGTTTGCCTGCCGAAAGGACATCTGACCGAGCCAAGATACAGTCCAAGAAGCGGGGAAGGTTGTCGGGCCTATAGATCGACGAGAGAGTATCCAGAGGACTCTGATAGCCACCTGGAATGGTCTTCTGGTCGAAGTCGTGGCCTGCACGCGTCTCGAAGATGACCGGAATGGCATCCAGCACGAATCCGACGAGGTCCACTTCACCCGGGGTCCAGGTTGGGTCCTCTCGCCAACGAGCAACGTCTACAGCTGTCAACGCCAGCTCCACCACGGCAATGAGAGATCCACAAGGGACGTCATCGAAGAGGTCACTCCATTCCAACCGCTCTTTCAATAGCGAGCGGGAAATACGAGTATCCTGGGGGTCGCCCTTCCAAAAGTAGCATTGAAAGAAGACTGTGAGGATAGATGTGGCCGGGATGGCATCTAGTGAGCATAGCACATCATAAATGTTGAAAAGGACCTTTGAAAGTCCGTATGCGTCTTCGCCTGTCGTGGATGGTATGTGCTTACACCCAGCAAACATGTCGCGCGATGCAAGTGAGCGCATCAGCTCGAGAACACGGCCGGGCATAGACTGCCTCCATCCATTGATCAAAACCACCAGGAATCGCCATGCTAGCTCAGCGTGCTCCCTGTCACCTTCCGTGATCAGCTCGTTCCACTTCTTCACCTGGTCCACTGCCTTGTTAAGCCTATCTGCGACAATATTAATCATAGATATGTGTGTGGCATCCAATAGTTCTGTGAGACCGGGCAGGTTGTACAAGCTGGCAATCTGGATTTGATCACGAAGATTCTGCACATTCAAGCGTCGTTCTACAGAGTTCATAGCGAACTGGACGACATCTTGAAGCAGAGGGCAGGTTTGACGTAGTGCTAGTTCCATCGGGACCAGGAGCTCGTCGTTCAACATCTCATCGATGCCCGTGGCGATCATGGTGTCCTTCTCGTTTGTGCGACAGATCTGACTCTCTTCATGCTTGTAAACGTCGTTCTTGATCTGACGAAAGTGTTCCCGCGATGCTTGAGACGGGACAAATATTCGAGCCGCACATCGACCAGCTGCCACCAGAAGCTCGACTGCCCTGCGCACACGTGAGACCATGCGGGCAGCTTCAGCTGGTCCTGAACGCGCCACCGACGAAGTGGAGGCATCTCTTTCGTTTCCCCATGGAAACGATGAGACTATGTATTCCTCGGCAATGTTCTCTTCCTCCCACAGACCTGGAAGAAAGACTGGAGGAGGGGAGAGGGGAAGCGAAGGGGGGACTTCGTCGGTATTATTTGGAGCTTCCCGTGGTGGTTGTGAATTGACATCGCTGTCTCCCTCATTCGCCCGTAGAACACGACGAGCAGTAGCACAAGACATGTGGGCTGCAGACCGAATAAATGGTTGCGCGATATTTCCCGCGCATGCCCACAGGTACGATAGAGATCGATGTGCAACGAGTCCGGCGTTCGAGATAGATTGCCGTGAAGTGAAGCTCAACCTTGCCCGCATGTGCGATAGAAATGCATGGATGATCTCGAGTGCATACTTCATCGTGGGTAATGAATATATTCGAATCGTGCTTAGAACACGCTTCAAAAATGTCGTCTTATATGGACAGTGTGGGGATAAGATGGGAGCGAGGAGCGCGAATCCAAAGAACGCCGCCCACCCGCCGACTAGGCAGATGCATGTGGTCCCGATACTGGCGTGGACCAACGAGGTGAAGACACAGAGTCCAACAAAAAACAGCGTGAGGGCAAGTTGCAGAATGAGGGGCAAGACGGCAGCGATCTCGAACAGCTTCCATGTCTCGAGTCCGCCTTTCCGGAAATAGCGGATACGCAGGCGTTCTTCGGGGTTGGTCTGTTCGATGGCAAGGTACTCCTTGAGCCATTGCTTGACGAGAATGGCGAAGGAAGCTGCAGCGAGGCTGAGGATCAGGCTCGCGAACCAGCATACGTTGACCAGTATGTCAGACGCATGAGCCTCGAAAGGAGTGGCGGTGGGGTCGGAGAAGGGGACGGTGGAATTGATGTGACTGCTAGTGATGGTGTAGCTGTTCGTTTGGGCAGAGATCTGGCGGAGCAGCTGCACCGTTTCTTGCTGGGGGTCCGCCTGAAGATTCTGAAACGATTCTACCAGCAGGCCGATCAGCACTGCAGAATACAGGCCGGCCTATAGAGAAAGTTTGTCAGAGAGTAACAGAATGCGACATCCAGAGACGTACAAAAACTAGCAGAGAGTCCATATCTTCCTTGTAGTCCCACACCGTGCGTTCCTCGCGCTTCCTCTCATGTTCCTCTAACGCCGCCCATCCCGTGAGTCTTGTTGTGCTTTGAGGGCTATCCTGTATTTGCTGCGTCAGTGTTCACTCAATAGCACCTGCACATCACAACGTACCTGAACCGCGGGCCTACTGAAATTCATGTCCGCTACGGAGTGATCTCTTCGCCGGTTATGATCGCGCAGATCCAAGGACTATTAGGAGTAGCGTTTTGCGCTCAGTGGAGTTGAAAGCGATCAATGAAAGCGTTGAAAGGTGGGGGGATAGGCGTAGACAGTCGAGATGGTATTCAGGACAGAGAACAGGACAGGGAGAGGGGGTTCAGAGCTAGGATACGTTGGATTGGCTACAGGCCTCATGTTCATCATAAGGCGAGTCTTCACTAAACCTCTTGCCTCGTGTTTGGGAACCTTCGCGCGAGGAGCCTGTCACTGCGATAGTATCGATAACGTTGTAGCCGCTGTGGTACTGCCTTCCATTCATCGCAGAAAACGAGGGCGATATGCACAATCCTCAACCGGAAATGTGGGAACGTGTGTCAAAACGTGCATGGGGAGATGTTTGCTGAATGGAACTTGGGAACCGTGTTATGGGCACCTTTCAATCAGAGGAGGGCCGATGTAGATTCATGCTATATTGGCTATAGTGGGTGCCGCCCTCAGACCCGTCGTATTCGAGGCCATGCATTGTCTGAACAGAACAGGTTCAGATACAAACCTCTGAGAGGCTTTGAAGTGGCAAAGTGAGTCGATGCTCACCTGGTAGAGAGTCAAACCTTCCTGTGTCTACGATCGCTTGCATGTCGTACGACAGCCAAATTTGCTATAATGAAAGGCATACGAACCAGCTGCCGCCCTCTCACAGAGGCTTTCCTCTCTTCTTACATGCGTCCTTGACATGCGACCGCTTTCGTCCAGGTCGAGTCCAGTGTACCGACCCTAGCTCAACGTTCGGGCTCCGGTTCATTTCTGTGAGGTTCATCAATGACCAAGATCTTCTCCTGCTGATAGACTGTATACCTACCACCGAACTGGACACAGCCCTCCACACTCAAATTCCCGAGTTTGATGTGCTCTCCTTCTTCGACACGACAGAGTAGTGTCGTACAGCGCAGCGGCGTCGATGTACCAGAAACCCGCTGTGACGAACTGTCAAGTTCTAATGACGACGGTTGGTGTATTAGTATATCTGCTATTCAACAAGAACGTGAGGTTGGAAACAGTTTCAAAATCGTGATGACGTACGTCTAGATGAGCAGATAACGGTGCATTCACGAATAAGAGAAGGCGATAGACGTGATGAACACTCCAACCGACCAATACATGAGTATGGAAGGATCACATGATGGGAACGGGATGCTGGCATCGGTCCCAGCAGAAGAAAATAATGGGGCAGGTAGGAATAAGTGATATCCAAACTGTTAGATATTTCCAGTGCGGAACCGAATATGAACGAACCTCAAACAGGACGGGATCCAGTAGATATTAGATGTCACCGCCACTCTTGAGTCCTGGTGCTCAATCGCTGCTTGCCACACTTCATTGTAGGCTAGGTCCGTGTTATTCTGGAACCCCATGTATACCTGGTGATGGTCGATCCGGGTTGACGGTAAACGTCCATGTCTTGCCGACAAGCACTTCCACCGGTCCGTCAATCATCTAAAGCCTCCTGCTCCTCACGGAACCCGACCTTGGCTTCTACACTTTGACGAAGAATGCATGATCGTGGGAACGAAGAGTCTGAGTTCGTCCGTGTCCCTCAGCTCAATCTGAGTGCAGATTTGCGCGCTTGAGAATCAAGACGGGGATTATAAGAAATTATACACACACCGTTAGCTGTAAGGCTTCCGGTCTGCATAAGGCGACAAATTTGACCGCATATACTATGATGGTGTTGAGTGCAAGGGTAGCTGAGGATTCGTGATGGCTGTTCTTGTGATCCAAACACTTCTTTCGTCGGGTAGAGCCCACCGTGCGTCCGTCCAGAGATACAAATCTTCATCATGCTTATAAAACGCGAGAAGGGATAGTGGTATCTGTGGTAGAGAATAAGAACCACTCCACACGATGAGAATGCCTCAAACGCGGATCTTGCGCGGTGTTGGAGGCCTTCGCGATCCATCGGGCACATTGGATGAGAATCGTTCAGTGGCTGTTAGCAATACGCGAAAGCCGTCGGGAGTCTTATTTAGCATAGTACGTGTATCACCGTAACGGAGTGTGCAGGATAGGGAAACTCACTAGAACGAAGATGATAGCTCCGATGTACACTCTCTGTTTTGACAATCGCCAAGACTGCTGAAAGACAATGACGATGGAGGGGAGGTCGTTCTAATTGTACTGGAAGCTCTTTATGGACGACAAGATTGACAGAATGCGACAATAATTGAGGACTTTGTGGTCGAGGCGGTGGATGCTGGGCGAAAAATTCGAGCCGTCTTTGAGAAATGGGCTTTCGGCAATCGTTTTTTGTGACATATATGGCATGGTGCCGGATTGAGCAGTGTTGCAGTGTGAGGATGAGATGAAGGATAGCAGATGTTCTTGACGAACGCTTCAGATGGTCGACGGAGGGGTCAAGAGGAACACGGTGGCGAGAGCGGAGACCGTACCACACGAGGTTCTGAAACCCTGAGACAAGTCTGTCCATATATGCATCGGCAGACGAGGAGGGACGGGAGGACTGAAAAGAAGTGACACCGTTAGACGTCGTCTCTAGGATTGACAGACTCTGCGACGCACCTGGCACCATGCGCGGTGCCGATCGCCCTCGATCGTGACGCCCCATCACCACCACTCGCAACTCATCGATACTCATCGATCATGCACCACTAGGGACATACTTTCCACGTCCACTGGCACCTACGCACATTGAAGGATCTTGGCCGGACGAGACATATCGAACTTCGTATCAGTCGGGGAACGCGCCCACGTCCTCTGATGCTGCACAGCGCATCCCCACGAAGAAAGGACAATGACCGCGTCTGTGTGCATTCTCGTCGAGTTAAGCAGTCTACAGAACTGGTCCTGTGAGTTAGAAGTATGGTACAAGTGATTTAGGCACGTACCACGAGTTATATGCTGACCGGCCCCCAGAAGGCTGATATGGACGTGATTCCGTGATTCTATAGCATAGCCTAACGTAGTGGTTCGAGAACGTACAACGGTCGCCAGGCTATTTTCTCTCAAGGACCGTCAACCCTCAAGCAAGGCTCCGTGCCAAACCATAGAATTTTGGTGGTCGAGGGAAGAGTAGACACCATCGGTCCAGGCAGGAGACTGAATGCGAGTACGAAGAAGCGGCACAAGAGGTCTCGAACGCGAATATTCGTGTTGCTGAGCCATAACAAAGTGATGGTGTAGACAGTAGCAGAATTTGGGTGAGTTGTCGAAGTCGATGGTGGAAGTCCGCGGACAAGGTGCCTTACCGCGGACCCAAAGCGCTTCGACCCACAAAGTACTAAGCTTCATGCCGTGCGCCTTGATATTGACATCAGACGACGACGACGACGACCTCCTCAAAGCACTCTGTATGTAAGGATCACGGCATGGACTGTACCTATGTGCCTCGACCCGACGGCTGGCTGCCCCGAGCTTGCAACCCTCGGTCCTCTGCTTTACTTCCGGAACGCAATGATTGCATACTGTAAGTGCTCCGGCCCTCTTGATGTGGCATTATGCTCATAACTGTATCGTACAGTATTCATCCTTCTGGACCTGACCGCGTTTTAACACACGAAAACAGTGCAGCACCGTGACCTAGCTCTTCGCACTATAATAGTGGGGCAGACTCGAAGTTTACCGCCGAATATTGGTCGCGAAGATTTGCGTGCAAGCATGACGTTGTCTTGGGTACGCTGTGCCGCACAAATAGTCCGCAGTCGGGTGATGAAGGTAGTAGGCACGGAATATGCGGCGGACGAACAGTATGGCACGTCGCGTTCTGCGCAGCTTTTCTCAACCCTTCTGACTTTTCATAATAGCTCGCACCATGCCTAGAAACTGGACATCCACAGGTGCCCTCTCCCTGGTACGCCTGAATCTTTCTATCCACATGACTTCCAGCTATCGATCTGTTAGGGTTCTGAACTCTTAGGTCTGGTGGGAATGGACCAAACAGTTTGCCGTAGTTTGTTCTGCTCACGATTCAGGGTGTCCTGCGTGAACAGTTGGAGTTCTGCCCACAAGTGCTGTCAGTCGTGCCCCATGCGCACACGATGACGATACCGGGGCGACGATTGTAGCGGCTGTGACCGCGGTTTTGGTTTGTGCACAGCTCTAGTCCATAGGTCCTATTTCTCCCCATGGATAGGTTGTCTTTTCGGATTCGATGTGTAGGATCACCCATTCAATAAAGAGCGTACGGTCCTGGCGGAGCATCACAGGGACGTCACTGAGCTGCAAAGAGGATCTCGCTGGTTGCTGTACGGTAAATCTGGATGTATGTCGAGGGTTCTATGTTGAGTGGCGAGATCGATTTGTTTCCGGAACGCAGCCGTCCTTTGTTGATTAATTTTGTCCTAGCCAGTCCCCTCGTGCGAATATATTTTGTTACACTGCGTCAGCATACAGGAATACTCGTATACGTCTGAAAGATCAACGCGAACACGTAACAGAATACCCAAAGATCCTTGGGCAAGACACTAGTTGTGAGTAAGTATATAACTAGAGCGTGTACAGCCCATGCCGTCATCTTCTGGGTGTCCATCTATTTGCATCTCTTTGCCGTCATCATCATGTTTCAAGCTTGAAGCCACGCTCATGGGTGGATTATCGAAATCCGGCACCAGAGCTGGGGCGCTAGGATTCAAAGGGGCCAAGTACTTTGGTTGTTCAGGATGGTCCTGCGTATCCTCTGTTGATTCGGTCCGTAGCTCTTCGACAACACCCTCCATATCCGCCCCGGCACCCTCAGCAACCTTGTCCTGTTCATATTGCATCTCCTTGAGCCGTCTGACACGCCATAACTTGAAACCGTCGTCATCGACGACGGTATCGGTCCCGGTGATGCTGAGCAGTCGGCAGATCAAGTCGTCGGTGTACAAGCTCTGGTTGACGTCGAATTGGCCTCGCCATCGAGAGTACTGCTCATCCTCGCTTTGTAGATGGTCAGGATCACGCGGTGACGCGCTTGCTGCTCTATCTCGATAGTCGTCTATGCCGTCGCGAGCAGGATCGTCGAGGTCTCGCAGGATGTCGAGGGCTATCTCATGCTCCTTGGTGAGATCGGAACGTCCACCTTCTCCACTCTCTGCTAGATTCAATGATGTGGGAGCCAAGGCCTGGTCGACAAGAAAAACAAGATCTTTGCATATTGCGTGCCAGTCAAGGACCAGATTGTCATTATACCAGTTTGTGTGATGGCAGACCATACTACAGAGTAACAGAATTGATACCAGGGATAGCGGTGACCCTGATTCGCGTTTCGCCTGAACATATTGTTTCCAAGGTTTGAGGAAAATTGGCACTGAATGTCATTCCAGCGTCGATGCATTAGCTCTGGGCCATGTGCAGATGAGATATAGCCAATTACGCACGCCAGTATGCAACTACGGCCAGCAATAGACCGCGCGGTTTGCCTGCCGAGAGGAGATCTGATCGAGCCACAATACAATCCAAGAGGTGGGGAAGAGTGTCGGGCCACTTGAGATCTTCCCAAGGGCTCGATTCGACGCCTGTAAACGGAGATAAGTCTATGTAGAAGTCGTGATCGGGACGCGTCTCGAAGATGAGTGGAATGGCATCCAGCGCGAATCCGATGAGCTCCACTTCACCGGATGGCATTGGCAGGTCGTAAAAACCACCGAGACGTTCACTGTCGGGGTCCGTACAGTGTAGCCGCTCTTCCAATAGCGAACGACGAATGAGAGTATCATGAGGATCATCCTTCCAGAAGTAGCATTGGACGAAGACTTTGAGGACATCGGTAGCCCGGTCGGCATTGAGTGTGCGTAACGCATCATAGATGTGAAAAAGAAACTTTGAAAGTCCTCGTGCGTGTTCGCTTGTCGTATATAACACGTACTTACAGCCAGCAAACCTTCCGTGAAATGCACGTGGGTGCATTAGCTCGAGAACACGGCCAGGGATAGGCTGCTCCCACTTATGGAGCAAAGACACCAGGAATCGCCATGCTAGCTCAGCCTGCTCCCTGTCACCTGTCTCTATCAGCCCATGATATCCCGCCTCGTTCACTGCCGCATGAAGACTATCTGCAACGATGTTGATCACAGGTAGGCGTGTGACATCCAATAGTTTTGAGAGGTCGGGCAGGGTGGCATTCTGGATTGAATCATGAAGGGCTTGCACAGTACTAAGACGTCGCGTCACGGAACTTATTGTAAGTCGGAGGACATCCTTGAGTGGAGGATGGGTTTGACGTAGTGCCAACTCCATCGGGACCAAGAGCTCGTCGTTCAACATCTCATCGATGCCCGTCGCGATCATAGTGTCCCTCTCGTTTGTGCGACAGATTTCACTCTCTTCATGCTTGCAAACGTCGTTCTCGATCTGATGAAAGCGTTCCCGCGACGCTTGAGACGGAACAAATATTCGAGCCGCATGTCGCCTAGCTGTCACCAAAAGTCTGACTGCTCTGCTCACACGAGAGACCTCGTGGACAGCTTCAGCTGGTCCTGAACGCGCCACCGACCAAGTGAAGACACCTCTTTCGTTGTCCCATGAAAACGATTGGAATATGTATTCCTCGGCAATGTTCTCTTCCTCCCACAGACCTGGAGGAAAGACATCGTCGGTATTATTTGGAGCTTCTCGTGGCGGTTGTGAGTTGAAATCGTCGTCTCCCTCATTCGCTCGTAGAACACGACGAGCAGTAGCGCAAGACATGTGGACTGCAGACCGGATAAATTGTCGCGCGATATTTCCCGCGCATGCCCACAGGTACGATAGAGATCGATGTCCAACGAGTCCAGCGTTCGTCCACAGGTCCAATATAGATTGCCGTGAAATGAGGCCTAATCTTGCCCGCACGTGCGATAGAGATGCATGGATGACCTCGAGTGCATACTTCATCGTGGATAATGAATATGTTCGAATCGTGCTTAGAACACGCTTCAAAAATGTCGTCTTGTATGGGCAGCGTGGGGATAGGATGGGAGCGAGGAGAGCAAAGCCGAAGAATGCTGCCCAGCTGCCGACAAGACAGATACAGGTCGTCCCGACACTGCGATGAACCGACGAGGTGAAGACGCAAAGCCCGACAAAGAACAGCGTGAGGGCAAGTTGCAGAATGAGGGGCAAGACGGCAGCGATCTCGAACAGCTTCCATGTCTCGAGTCCGCTTTTCCGGAAATAGCGGATACGCAAGCGTTCTTCGGGGTTGGTCTGTTCGATAGCAAGGTACTCCTTGAGCCATTGCTTGACAAGAATGGCGAAGGAGGCCGCAGCAAGACTGAGGATCAGGCTCGCGAACCAACATACGTTGACTAGTATGTCAGACATCTCGGCCTCGAAAGGAGCAGCGGTGGGATCGGAGAAGGAGACAGTGGAGTTGAGATGGCTGCCAACGAGGGTGTAGCTGTTCGTCTGAGCCGATATCTGACGAAGAAGCTGCACCGTCTCTTGCTGGGGATCCGCCTGGAGATTCTGAAACGATTCTACCAGCAGGCCGATTAACACTGCAGAGTAGAGGCCGGCCTGTACAACGAGTCAGGGAGCCATTGAGAACGACAATTAAAAACGTACGAAAACAAGTAGGGAATCCATATCCTCCTTGTAGTCCCAGACAGTGCGCTCTTCGCGCTTCCTTTCATGTTCCTCCAACGCCGCCCATCCCGCGAGCCTTGTCGTACTTTGGGGAGCATCCTATGTGTGTCATCTCGTATCAGCGTTCATCCAGCGGCATATATGCATTTCAACGTACCTGCGCTATGGGCCTGCTGAAATTCATGGCGCCGACCGAGGTCTACTGTCTAATTCGATTCGAACGGGCCGTTGTTACGCGTTGAGATCTGCGACGA
This sequence comes from Phlebia tremellosa, assembly GCA_011032875.1. Taxonomy (NCBI): domain Eukaryota; kingdom Fungi; phylum Basidiomycota; class Agaricomycetes; order Polyporales; family Meruliaceae; genus Phlebia; species Phlebia tremellosa. The sequence continues at coordinate 13,074 of JAAIFI010000346.1, forward strand.
CAATCTCGTTGACAAAGATGCACGAAATCTCCACGGGGCGTTGGATATGGTGCCAAGGAGCAAAAATGGGGAGCAAACCGAGGGTGGGTGTCGCAAGGTGAGAGCAGGTCCTGACCTCCCAGCCTTTTGCTTCGTCTTCGGTAACTTTCGCGCAGAGACGCCCTACTATCGCCGCCACGAACAGCGTATTCCTGTGTCATGTTCGTACTCAGTCTTCCATTCATCAGATAACGCCGAGAACATAAGTATAACCTAGAGGGAACCGATCATTCTCGGCGTGCATTAGAGGCATGCGTTTAGATGTTAATGTCGCGTTCGGTATGCAGACGGAGAACATGCCACAGCCACTTATTGGACGAGCCGTGCTGGGCGTGGGGATGCAGGCGAAGTTGGCGGGATGATGTCGTTGCCCTAACGGCAACGGCAGTGTCACCTTGGAAAGAACCAGATGTGATATTTGCTGCTGTGTTCGCAGGCGTCAACTCTATGACACTCACCTTCTAGCACATTGGTGGTTTCCAAATCAGTACCGATGGGCTGCAATGCGATTCAATGCGGTGTGCGGGAGCAGGACGTAAGGGTATAGCGGAAGGCTTTCCCGCGCGCGCAACCACTTGTGTGCAGTGCGTGATTCCACGTCTCGTTCTACCATATCTGCACCTAAAAGGAATAGATACATATACAGTGGAACGTACGCAATAAAGGAACATACCGCACACGACACCCATCCAGACCTCATTTAGGACTGACATCAACGCAATACATGACTCCCATTACCGAGCGCGGGGTGGATTAGATGCAAGGCCTGCCATGCCCCTTCGCGAAAGATGTTGAGTTGGTTGAAGTTCGGGTAAGGATCGCTGGTGGTCATTCTAGTGTGCAGCACACTGCGTGTACGAGTCACATCATTGGCAACAGAAATTCAAGCAGATATTTACGTTGCGCTGGGCTATATGAGAAGTCTTTCGGTGAGTCGACGCTGGATGCATGCATGATGGAGGCAGAGACAAAGAAGTCCGCGGGCAAGTGCTTTGCCGCGGCCGAAATTTGGAGGCGCTTGACGCGTCCATTGCGCGTCCAATCATCAATGACCAGGGCAATCCACGACCACTACGACCATTGTTCTCAAAGTACTCTGAGGTGAATCTAAACGAGACCACCACGGCGAGAACTGTGTCAGAACAAAATTTTCCAGCACACGAAAAAGGCTTTCACCTTCCTCACTACGCGCTTTTCTGAACGTCTGCAAACAACCGTCAGTATCGAGTCTCCAAGGACAACACAGCACGAATTCCTGGCCTTCCGTATGAACACCCAACGAGGTACGTAGCTTGATATGTCGGATATTTATATGATTTTTTTATCTTATTTTGACGACTGAAACACAGGTTTTAGTGTCCGTTCAAGCTGAGGATCTACGCGCGCAGTGCGGGCTCCTCCTGGTGCGTTTTTCTCTATCGGATGACTGCCAACTGACGGTTTGGTGCTTTGTTGCACTTATTTCGTTTTCAGATGCCCGACTCTGTTGAGCCTTGATCCAAACGACTGCCCCTGCATGTTGCGCATTTCGCGCCTCTCTATGGAGGAGGTCCGACCACAAACTGCGTTATTCACCGCATAATATGCTGTAGTAAATTAAGCATCGGCTCTGGGTACCCACCAGACTGATGGTATATTAACCGGCGCGTATTCAGCAAAGACACCGCGTCGAACGCTTCCTAGCAGGTTGAGTGTGGAAGAATAAGCTTCTAGATTCAGGATTACTGGTGAGTCACGCTATACTTCTGCAAAAATGCTGTATCGGCTCAACAAGAAGGTTCATTAAAAACGATAGCACATAGAATGTAGATAACGGCCCCGAGACGAGGGGAGTTTCGACGACCAGTGGGGGACCACTGGTCGGATCCCCGTCGCTGCAAGAGGCATGACCCAGGGCGCCATTGCGACCCAAAGAGCGGCGGGTTGGAACCTCGTCTCAAGCGTTCAGTCGCCAGGAGCACAGTACGAATACGCACGCGCATTGCCAGTTTCGAATCTCACTAACCCCATGCACACACAAAAATCTATCATTCCCTAATTCTAGCTTCCACATTCACTTCCACCGAATCTGTGGTTTAACGACCATAGTCGCGGCTTAACGTTCAGTTTTTATTCAGATAGTTTAGCGTACATGTACATAAAGCAGTCACTGTCCGTCATAGGGCATAGCCCTCCAGGACAATAAACCAGGAAGTAAAAATAAATAAATAATAATAAAAAGGTTCATTAAGGATTCATCCCGTCAAGCTGCGGCTGTGATGACGACGAAAGTTCTCTCTCGATATACCTCTACGGCGACGTGGGATTCAAGACTCCCTGCGCCCCGCGGCTGTCCACTCGGAAGACTGGCACTTCGAATCCCCTTGATATATTCTCCATGTATTGAGGTCTTATATCGGGTTCTGCGACCCATGATTCAAGCCATCACGAATATTGTACGCATGCGAGGTGCGTTTACAAATCTCTCGCCGTTTCCAAACTGTAGCACATAATTCCGAATAGATATCACCCTGAGAACAGACCCTACATCTTGTTTCCTGTGGACCACGACATGTCGTAGCACCACAGCGTACTAGGAGAGAGAAACCTGGACGCAGTCTTCCCAAGATGAGGCAGCACTTCGCGCTTATGCTGGCCTTTTGTCACCAGTCGACGGTAGGTGGTGCGCGCAGCAGTACCGGGGATTGGAGTGCTGGCCATGTCTTGCAAAACGAGAGCTCGACTCGGACCCCTGCAGGTAGCTAAGGTGGGTCATATCAGTCGGGTCCAATCCATCCAGTTCAATAGTTCTGGCAAACCATCGACCTCCGAAGGGTTCCAAGTGCAACAGGAAATAGGGCATATTGAGACTGCAATGATAGGGTCAGTTCCCATTGGATATGTACTTTCCTATGAAGACTGTCATGCTCACTGTTCTGACAGCGTTATATTAGCGAAGCCGTTTTCCATGGACTGCTACTTCACTACTAGCCCCATGTTCCGGACGAACCGCTCCCGATACACACAGCGGCATGGCGCCGACTCTTGACCGCAGCTCTACAGATATGATGCGATCCACTTAATCCTTCTCGATAGTCGTCTTTCCACATCATCGAAACGCCGCAGATTGAGCCATGACTGTGAGCAACTTTTGAAGTTATTTTGCTCCGACTGCATCCATGAGTAGGTTCAAGCTCCAAGAACTACCCAGTACCAACCTCCGGTCATCCTGTGATGGGCAACGTACTTTTACAAGAGCGAGCACGACGTTGTACCAAAATATGGGCAGGGTTGGCAGGGCGTCTCAATACAAATGCTATCGAAGATGCATCAGAAGGATCGTGGTGCATCGTTTCACACGCCGTAAGCTTCAGCCGCTCCCTCTGCACTCCTCCGCTACTCGCAGCCAACCCTCAAAGTTCTACCCCTGCGAATACCCTTCCAACCCCCCTGGAACCTTATCGGCAGGTGTCTCTGTACCCTCATCTTCATCTCTATCAAGTCGCCACAGGCGATTTCAAGTCTTAGCCATTTCAATTCGACAAACCGTCGGTCCGCAGTGTAAATGAACACTAGTAGAAGGGCCATTAGGGTAAGCAAGAGTATGCACGCTCCTTTCGATGGATACTGATGTGATTGATGAAGGATGTTCCCCAAGTCACGGGAGGCTTGACTGGATGGGCCGCTTTGGAAGAGCACGTTAGGGAGAGTGAAGAAAGGACCGTCCAAGACTACAAGGAGGACATGGATACTCTCTTGGTCTTCGTACGTGCTTGAACAACCCGTCTGCGCGCCATATTTATCTCATCGAGTGTCATAGGCTGGCTTGTACTCTGCGGTCCTGACCGCACTGCTTATAGAGTCGTATCCCAATCTACAGGAAGATCCTCAGACCGTTACAGTCCAGCTTCTCCGTCAGATATCGGCCCAGACGAACAGTTACACCATCAGTGGTGGCCATATAAATTCCACCGCTGCTTTCTTCGATCCCACCGCGGTCCCTTTTGAACCCCAGGCGACCGACATACTAGTCAACGTGTGTTGGTTCGCAAGTCTTATCTTCAGCATATCTTCTGCGTCGTTCGCCATCCTCGTCAAGCAATGGCTGAAGGAATACCTCGCGATTGAGCGCACCCGGCCCGAGGAGCGCCTCCGGATTCGTTACTTCCGGCGAGGCGGTCTCAAAACGTGGAAGCTGTTCGAGATCGCGGCAATTCTACCTCTCATCCTCCAGGTTTCCCTCTCGCTGTTTTTCATCGGACTCTGCGTCTTCACGGCATCCGTGCACCCCAGCATTGGTACCACCAGTATCTGTCTTGTTGGCGGTTGGGCGGCGTTCTTCGTGTTCACGTTGCTCGCACCGATCCTATCCCCTCGCTGTCCGTACAAGACAACGTTTCTGAAGCGTATACTGAGTACAATCCGGATCTATATGCTATCTGCGACGAAATACTCTCTTGCACATCCAGCATCTATACGCGTTTACCGGTGTTATAGGATCCTCGCAGCCAGCTCAAAACTGCTAGCTATCGCTGCCGGCGTGCGCCGGATATATCAGCGTGTCCCAGAATTTGCAGCCAGCCTCAAACCGCGTGTACTCGTGGTGCTTATGCGGGTCCGCCAGCGTTTTTCAATGTTAAGGGCCAATTTAACACTGCCTGCTACCGTTCAGCTTCAAGTTGCGGAGAACGCCAGTCGGCTCGCCAGATGGACATCCATCACCGTATATCATGCTATGTGGCAAAGCGAGAATAGCAGCAGTGTGACCTCTCAAGCTTCCCAGCCTTACTTCAATCAAATTAAGAACCTCATTTTGAAGCATGAAGAGAATCAGATTTGTCGCACAATCGAGAAGGACACCATGATCGCGACGGGCATCGATGAGATGTTGAACGACGAGCTTCTGGCCCCGATGGAACTCGCACTGCGTCAAACTCGACCTCCGCTTCAAGATGTCATCCAATTTGCAATGTGCTGTGTGGGACTACGTCGTAGTGATACGCGGGACCTTCGTCATCAAATCCAGAATGCGAGCATGCACATGCCGCCCATCCTAGAACTATTGGATGCCACACGCATACCCATGATCAATATTATCGCAGATAGTCTTCATGCAGCAGTGAATCAGGCGACGGGGGAGGAGCCGATCCAGACAGGCGACAGGGAGCAGGCCGAGTTAGCCTGGCGATTCCTGGTGACTTTGCTCTATGGGTGCAGACAGCCTATGCCCGGCCGTGTTCACGAGCTGATGCGCTCACTTTCATCGCACGGAATGTTTGCTGGCTGTAGGTACTTCCGCATGACAGGTGAACGTGCGCAAGGACTCTCAAGGAATATTCTTTCCAACATTTATGATGTTCTCCGCACACTCTGTGCCAAACAGGCTACTAGAACCCTTATGGTCTTCTTTCAGTGCTACTTTTGGAACGGCGGACCCCAAGGTACTCGTATTCCTCGCTCGTTATTGCGTGAGCGGTTGGGCTGGACTGACCTCCAAGATGACGTCCCTTGTCGATCTCTCGTCGCGCTGGTGGAGCTGGCGTGCACAGCTGTAGACGCCGCCTATGGTCACCCTCACGCCACTGGAGAGGACCTGCCCACGGGTGAAGTGGAGCTCATCGAATTCGTGCTGGATGCCATTCCGGTCATCCTCGAGACGCGTCCAGATCACGACTTCCGCGAGATCACCATTGAAGGTTCCTATGAGAGTCCCCTTTCCGTTCTCGGGTTGCTGCTCCTCCGGTCGGGCACCGTTTCCCACCTCTTGGATTGTATCGTGGCTCGGTCAGATGTCCTCTCGGCGGACAAACCTCGCGATCTGTTGCTGTCTGCCATCACAGATTACTATTGTGCGTCATTCAATATGTCTCATTTGTACAAAGTTCAGAGCTAATGCATCGACGCTGGAATGGTATCTAGACACACTTCCTCCTCTCGACCCTTGGAAGCAATACTTCCAGGCAAAGCGCGAGTCGGGGTCACCGCTGTCCCTGATATCGTCTCTATCACTCTGTCGTTTGGTCTTCCGTCGCACGTACTGGCACGCAGACAATCTAGTCCTTGACTGGCACGCAATATGTGAAGATCTTGTTTTTCTTGTCGACCAGGCCTTGACTTCCACATCGTCAAATCTAGCAGAGAGTGGAGAAGGTGGACGTTCCAATTTCACCAAGGAGCATGAGATAGCCCTCAACATCCTGCGAGACCTCGACAATCCTTATTGCGACGGCATACGGGGCTATCGAGATAGAGCAGCACGCGCATCACCTCATGATCCTGGCCATCTACAGCGCGAGGGCGAGCAGTATTCTCGATGGCTTGATCAATTCGATGTTCAGAAGAGTTGGTACACAGACGACTTGATTCAACGGTTACTCAGCATCGTCGGGACCGATACCGTCGTTGATAAAGACGGGTTCGTATTATGGCGCGTCAGACGGCTGAAAGATATACGAGACGAACAGTACAAAGCAGTCATCGCAGGAGCTACATATTCAACTTTGCAGGGGACACAAGTGATGGCAAAGATGACGAGAGAACGCGGACGACGAACAGATGAATTGCGTTACGATTGGATTTTGATTTGATGGTGTCATCGACTTCGGTATGTTGACGGGAAGCTATATCCGCGTCATCAGCCACTCATTACACCCTTAAGCTTTCAAGATACGGAGCTGCTGCCCTCGACGCCGTTCCTGAAGCATCAATCAAACTGCATTCAAGCTTCAAACAATGGATATAAATATACGAATGTCGCGAGGAATCCAGCATTTAGGACATCATTAGTATACATCGACAGCGGCATGTCGACCAAACTCCTCAGCCAATCTTTCCCACTTCCCACCATTCCAGCCAGCGATCTTCTTCCAATTCAATGAGTCCTCTTCACAAACCATCCGAGTCCATTTGAGCAAACTGGCAATTTGTATATATTCAGGTGGTTCACTTGAAATTTCATTAAACATTGACAGGCTATAGTGAGCTATTGGGTAGAATGGCGGCGATAATCACATTAACACTACTACTAGCTGCGTACGGAAAATGATTTGTATTCCTTGCTGATCCTTCACCGCAGCTCAATAAGCCACATTCATCGCACTTACATATCCCAACGCAGTGGCGTTCCTAGGACGTTCCGCACGTGCGCCGTGCCGCTCTGTCTCGTACGCGTGCATCTAGCAAGAACATCTACCATTAGCAGAAGTAGCACAACACGAACTGAATTTATGCACTCACTAAACATGCAGCCACAGGCCGCATGCACTACCGCCATCATCTCAACAGTTGTCGCCGCAGGTATAGAGACGTTTGTGCGGTAGTGCAGAAACAGACCTTTCACTTGGAATACTTGCATGGTCTAGAGGCGCTATCCAAAACATGCACGTTGACGACAAACGAGAAGGGCCCCCGACGCAACGGGTGGTCTCAGGGCAGGTGCATTCCTGTATACAGAGCTACATCAGACCATGGGCAGTCGCTTGGGTAGAATAACGCAAAACGTACCAGAAGGAGCTCGCTTTGCGCGTATGGATCTTCGAAAGTGACATGCGACGCGGGCTGTGATACAAAGGTCAAAAGGAATGAGAAAGTGCACAGATATGGAACACACCTGGCGACGTACCTCACTGCACTGGTGGCTCACCATGCATCCCATCGTGTTGTGTTTCTCGCGTTATCGCTGAAGTTAAGTTACACCATGCTCAAATCAAAAGTCTTCTCGACAAACGATAGACAAGTTTTAAACCACCGTCATAGCTTGAAAGGCCAGGTTGTACCGTGACAGTGTTGCAATCTCCGTACGTGGTCAAGAACGAATACTGCTGAGTGTATAAGAAACATAGGTATATCAGTATTCCTGTACAGAGAGATGAGCGAAGCACTGACAGAATGCAATTTACGCGTTTGACAAATGAAGTAGAGGACCGAAGATCGCAAGCTCGGGAGGGCCAACCGGTTCCACGCACATTGCAGACGTGCAGAACATCGAAAATGAGAGTCGCCCAAGTGACCTACATTGTCAACTAGTATTTCTCAATGCAGTACATGCCGTGATCGTCACACCCAAAGTGCTTTCAGTTGGCTTAGAGGTCGTTGTGGTCGTCGGTCAAGGCGTGGCGCGAAGTCAAAGCGCTTTGCTCCGCGGCAAGGCACCTTGTCCGCGGACTTCCACCATCGACTTTGACGACTCACCCAAAGTCTGCTACTGTCTACCCTGTCACTTTCTTATGGCTCAGCAACACGAATATTCGCGTTCGAGACTTCTTGCGTTGCTTCTTCGTACTCGTACTCATTCTCCTGCCTGGGCCGGTAGTGTCGGCCACCAAGATCCCAAGGTTTGGCACGGAGACTTGCTTTAAAGCTGACAGTCCTTGCGAGGAAACAACCTGTCGACCTTCGTACGTTGCCGATCCACCACGTTAGGTTGTGCTGTAGGACCACAGAATCGCGTCAATAGAGGCCGGTCAGCATATGACTCGTGGTACGTGACTCAATCACTCGTACCATGCTTCTTACTCACAGGACCAGTTCTGTAGACCGCTTTACTCGATTAGAATTCACGCAGACCTGAAAATGTATGTTCTCTGTGGGGCTACACTGTGCGATCACAGAACGGGGGACGTGGACGCGTTCCCCGACCGACGCTTGATATTTCTCGACCGGCCAAGATCGCTACAACATGGTGCGTAGTAGGTGCCAGTGGACGCGGAGAGTGTGCGCTCACGGTTGCATGATCGCGACCTTGCGATGAGCTGCGAGTGGTGGTGATGGGGCGTCACGATCGAGTGATCGGTGCTGTACATGGTACCAAGTACTGGTGCATCGCGGAGTCTGTCAATTTCTAGAGACGACGTCTAACGGTGTCGCTTCTTTTCAGTCCTCCCATCCCTCCTCGTCTACCGATGCATATATGCACAGACCTGTCTCAGAGCTTGAGAACCTCGTGTGGTGCGGGCCTCGCTCTCGCCACCGTGTTCCTCTCGACCCCTCCGTCGGCAATCTGAAGCGTTCGTCAAGAACGTCTGCTATCCCTCATCTCGGCCTCGCACTGCAACACTGCTCAAACTGGCACCATGCCATATATGTAACACACAACGATTGCCGAAAGCCCGTTTCTCAAAGACAGCTCGTCTTTCTTCCCCAGCATCTACCGCCTCGACCACAAATTCTATCCTCAGTCATCGTCGTATTCTGTCAATCTTGTCGTCCATAAAGGGCTTCCAGTATCCTCAGAACGACCTCCCCTCCATCATCATCGTCTTTCCGCAGCCTCAGCGAATGTTAAGACACAGAGAACGCACATCCAAGCGTTCGCCTTCTTATAGGGTCCTCGGCCCTGCACAGCGCGCCAATGGCTAACCAGGGTCAAGGAGACACCCGGCGGCTTTCGTGTGTCGCCGATGACCATTGACCACTGAATGTATCTCGTCCTATGTGCCCGAGGGATCGCGGAGGCCTCCAACACCGCATAACGTCTGCATCTCAAGATGGAGTGGTTCCTATCTCGTTTTATAAGTTCCACAGATCCTTGTCCATTCGCTTTTAGAGCTACGATGATGATTTGTATCTCTGGACGGACGCACGGTGGACTCTATCCGACGAAAGAAGTGTTTGGATCACGAAAGCACCGGGAAACCTCAGCTAGGCTTGTGTTCAACAACACGTACGGTATATGCGGTCAAAGTTGCTGCTATATGCAGGCTTAAAACCTTACAGCTAATGGTGCGTGTTTAGCTTCTTATATTCCCGTCTTTATTCTCAAGCGCGCAAATCTGCACTCAGATTGAGCTGAGGCACACGGGCAAACTCAGACTCCTTCCCTACGATCGTGCGTTCCTCGTCGAAGGGCAGAAGTCAAGGTCGGGTTCCGTGGATAGTAGTGACTAGCAGGAGGTTCCAGATGACTCATGGACCGGTGGAAGACCTTGTCGGCAAGACGTGGACATTTACAGTTGACCCAGATCGACTCCCAAGCATACACGATCTCCAACTGGTCCGCACCTGACCCTACAACGAGGTGCGGCAGGCAGCAATTGAGCAGCAGAGGACCCAGTACTCGGATTTGGCAGCAATCACGTCCCGTATTTGCTAGATTCCTGCACGAGGTGTGTTCAAATTCGTTTCCGCACTGGAACTGTTTAATCGCGTCGATGTTATTTAGTCCCGCCCGCTGCAACCGCCCGAATTATGTGCCCTATGCCTACATCGGTGCCAGCATCCCGTTCTCATCCTGTGATCCTTCCATACTCATCTATTGGCCAATTGGAGCATGCATCGTCGTATCGTCTTCTTTGCTATGTATATGCGCGGTAATTTGCGCATTTATCGGTGCGTCACTATGACTTTGTAATCTATTTCAAGCTCACGTTCGTGTTGAATAGCAGACATATACGATGCACCAAATATCGTTATTGGCACTTGACAGTTCGTTACATCGGGTTTCTGGTGCATCGACGCCATTGAGCTATACGACACTACTCTGTCGTGTCGAAGAAGGGAGCCTATCAAAGTCGAGTATCTGAGGACGGAGGGGATGTATCATGTCGTGCGGGTGCGCAGGGCTGCGTCCAGGTCGGTGGGTGGTAGGTATACAGTCTATCGGCGGGAGAAGATTTAGGTCACTGATGAACCTCACAGAAATGAACCGGAGCCCGAACGTTGAGCTAGGGGCGGTGCATTGGATCTGACCTGGACGAAAGCGGTCGCATGTCAAGGAAGCATGTAAGAAGAGATGTAAACCAATGGGAGCTGGTTCGTATACCTTTCATTGCAGGAAATTTGGCTAACGTAAAATCATGCAGATATAGGGATCGGACATCCAAACCGCCTGTTACCGGCAAGCGATCGTATTACCGTGCATCACAGGAAGGTTTGACTCTTTCACGGATGAGCATTGACTCATTTTGTAACATGAAAGCTTCTTCTCAGAGGTTTGTATCTGAACCTTTTCTGTGCAGACAATGCATGGCCTCGAATGCGACGAGCCTAGCACCCACTATAACCAATATAGCATGAATCTACATCGGCCCCCCTTTGAAAGTTACCCATAACACGGTCCCCAAGTTCCATCCAGCGAACATCTCCCCATGCACGTTTCGACACACGTTCCCACATTTCCGGTTGAGGATTGTGCATATCGCCCTCGTTTTCTGCGATGAATGGAAGGCGGTACCACAGCGGCTACAACGTTATCGATACTATCGCAGCGATGGCCTCCTCGCGCGAAGGTTCCCAAACACGAGGCAAGAGGTTCAGTCAAGACTCGCCTTATGATGAACATGAGGCCTGTAGCCAATTCAGCGTATTCCTTCTCTGAACCCCCTCTTCCTGTTCTGCTCCCTGTCCTGAATACCATCTCGACTGTCTCCGCCTATCCCTCCGACGCTTCGCCAGCAAAATCCTCAGCTTTGAACTGCACTCTGCAAAGAACGTACTTCTAACAGTCTTTGGATCTGCGTGACTATAACTAGCCAAGAGATCACTCCGTAGCGGACATGAACTTCAGTAGGCCCGCGGCTCAGGTACGTTGTGATGCGCGAGTGCTGTCGAGTGAACGCTGACGCAGCAAATACAGGATAGCCCTCAAAGCACAACAAGACTCGCGGGATGGGCGGCGTTAGAGGAACATGAGAGAAAGCGTGAGGAACGCACGGTGTGGGATTACAAGGAAGATATGGACTCCCTGCTAGTTTTTGTACGTCTTTGATCACTGTCCTTTATCTTTATCTGATGGACCCTTTGTACAGGCGGGTCTGTACTCTGCAGTGTTAATCGGCCTGCTGGTAGAGTCATTCCAGAATCTCCAGGCGGACTCCCAACAAGAAACGGTGCAATTACTTCGTCAGATTTCGGCTCAGACGAACAGTTACACCCTCGTTGGCAGCCATCTCAACTCCACCGTCCCCTTCTCCGATCCTACCGCCGCTCCTTTCGAGGCTCATGCGTCTGACATACTAGTCAACGTATGTTGGTTCGCGAGCCTGGTTCTCAGCCTCGCTGCGGCCTCTTTTGCGATTCTCGTCAAACAGTGGCTGAAGGAATACCTTGCCATCGACCGCAGCCGACCTGAGGAGCGTCTTCGCATCCGTCATTTCCGACAGGGCGGTTTGGAGACATGGAAGCTCTTCGAGATCGCCGCGGTCCTACCCCTCATACTCCAACTCGCCCTCACGCTGTTCTTCATCGGACTGTGCGTCTTCACCTCGTCGGTTCACGCCAGTATCGGGACCACATGCATCTGCCTTGTCGGCGGGTGGGCGGCGTTCTTTGGATTTGCGCTCCTCGCTCCCATTCTATCTCCCCGGTGTCCGTACAAGACGACCTTCTTGAAGCGTGTACTGAGTACAACTCGAATATATGCTCTGTCTGCGACGAAGTACTCTCTCGGGCATCTAACACCCACGTGGATTTGGCTGTGCTCGTCGATGCTGGCGGCTAGCTCAAGACTGTCTGGAGTCGTTCAGTGGACACTTGAAGTTGCGGAGAATGCCGGTTGGCTCGCGAGATGGACATTCACCACGTTGTACCATGCTATACTGCAAAATGCGAACAGCAGCAGCACGACATCTGAAGCTTCACAAGGTTGCTTCAAGCAAATCAAGGATGTTGTTTTGAAGAATGAAGAGAGTCAAATCTGTCGCACGAACGAGAACGATGTGTTGATCGTGACGGGCATCGATGAGATGTTGAACGACGAGCTCTTGGCCTCAATGGAACCAGCGCTGCGTCAAACCTGCCCTCCGCTTCAAGATGCCGTCCAATTCACTATGAACTCTGCAGAACGACGCTTGAATGTGCAGCCCCTTTGGGATCAAATGCTGGCTGCTGACTTGAATGACCTGCCCGACCTCTCAGAGCTATTGGATGCCACACGCATATCCATGATCAATATTGTCGCAGATAGCCTTAACAAGGCAGTGAACCAGGCGGAGTGGGGGGAGCCGATCAAGGAAGGTGACAGGGAGCACGCTGCGCTAGCTTGGCGATTCCTGGTGATTTTGCTCGCTAAATGGGAGCAGCCTGTGCCCGGCCGTGTTCTCGAGTTGACGCGCTCCATTTCAGCGCACGGTATGTTTGCTGGCTGTATGCACAGACCGTTCACGATGGGCGAACGCCCATACGGACTGTCAAAGGTCACTCACAGCATTTGTGATGTGCTATGCTCACTAGATGCTAGCCTGGCCGCATACGTCCTCATAGTCTTCTTTCAGTGCTACTTTTGGAAGGGTGACCCCCAGGATACTCGTATTTCCCGCTGGCTGTTGGAAGAGCGGCTGCACTGGAGTAACGTCCGCAATGACGTCCCTTTTGGATCTCTCGTCGCCCTGGTGGAGCTAGGGTTGACAGCTGTGTGCAGTGTCCATTATCAACGTGAGGCCGCTGGAGAGATCCTAACCCTACCATCGCCGGGTGAAATGGAGCTCATCGAATGCACGCTGGCTGCCATTCCCCTCATCCTCAAGATGCGTCCAGACCACAACTTCGATGAGAATACCGTTCCACGTGCCCTAATGAGTCCTCTGCGTGTTCTCGGGAGGCTGTTCCGTTGGCCCGGCGCTCTTCCTCACCTCTTGAATTGTATTTTGGCCCAGTCAGATCTCTGGACATGCAAACCGCGTGATCTGTTGCTGTCTGCCCTCACATACCAGTGGTGTGCGTCATTCAATGCGTCTCATCTGTACAAAGCCCAAAACTAATCCGTCGATGCTGGTATCCAGTCCCATCTCCTGCTCTCGACCCTTGGAAGCAATACATCCAGGCGAAGCGCAAATCGGGGTCACCGCTATCCCTGGTATCGACCTTATCTCTCTGTCATATGGTCTGCTATTGCCCATACTGGCAGGAAGACAATCTAGTCTTTGACTGGCACGCAATATGCGAAGATCTTGTCTCTCTCATCGACCAGGCCTTGACTTCTACATCTTTGAAACGAGCAGACAGTGGGAAAGGTGAATGTCCCGATCTCACTAAAGAGATTCAGATTGCCCTCGACATCCTGCGAGACCTCGACGATCCTGATCGCTACAACATAGACGACTATCGAACTAGAGTACCAGGCGCTTCACCGCGTGATCCTGACCATCTACAAAGCGAGGATGAGCAGTACTCTCGGTGGCGAGACCAGTTTGACGTCGACAAGAGTTGGTATACCGACGGCTTAATTCTACGATTGCTCAGCGTCGNGTTTGACGTCGACAAGAGTTGGTATACCGACGGCTTAATTCTACGATTGCTCAGCGTCGCCGGGACAGACACCGTCGTTGATAAAGACGGGTTCGTATTATGGCGCGTCAGACGGCTGAAAGATATACGAGACGAACCGTACAAAGCAGTCATCGCAGGAGCTACATATTCAACTTTGAGGACGACACAGGTGACGGCAAAGACGACGAGAGAACGAGGACGACGAACAGATGAATTGCGCTACGATTGGATTTTGATTTGATGGTGTTATCGCCTTCGGTACGTTGACAGGAAGCTATATCCGCGTCATCAGCCACTCATGACACCCTGAAGCTTTCAACATACGGAGCTGCTTCCCTCGGTGCCATTCCCTGAATCTCTTGCTGTCCGTGGTGTGGCTCGTTCTTCCCATATTCTTCTTGTGCTGGACGATGTTCCTGGATCATCAATCGAACCGAACTCAAGCTTCAAACAATGGATATAAATATGTGCATAGCATGAATGTCGCGATGAATCCACCATCTAGGTCATCATTAGTATTATTGACAGCGGCATGTCGACCAAACTCCTCAGCCAATCTTTCCCACTTCCCACCATTCCAGCCAGCGTTCGTCTTCCAATCCAACGAGTCCTCTTCACAAACCACCCGAGTCCATTTGAGCAAACTGGCAGTTTGTATATATCCACGTCGTTCATTTGGAATTTCATTATATATTGACAGGATGTGATGGGCTATGTTTCGACGAGAAGAATTGCGGCGATAATTACATTAACATCAGCTAGCTGCGTACGGAAAAAGAATCTGAATATCTCGCTGATCCCTCACCGCAGCTTAATAAACAGCGCCCATCGCACCAACATATCCCAACGTGTTCCCAAGACGTTCCGCACGCGCTGTGCCGTACTGCTCCGTTTCGTGCACCTAGCAAAAACAGCGGAAGTAGCACAACACGAACTGAATTTACGCACTCACCAAACATGCAGCCACAGGCCGCATGCACTACCGCCATCATCTCAACAATTGTCGACGCAGATATGGAGGTGTTTGTGCGGTAGCGCAGAAACAGACCGATCACTGGGAATACCCGGTGCATGGTCTCGAAGCACTGTCCCAGAGCATGAACAACGAAACAGGACGGGGCCACGATGCGCCGGCCGGGTTCAGTGGAGTTGCATCCTGATGCACAGAGCTTCTTCAGAACGAGATAAGTAGCGAGGTCCTTCAAGTGGTCTTATTTACACTTTGAATTTCTCCCGGACCTGCGCTATCGTCACCGAGCAATAACAGCTGTTCACGATCATCCAAGCAAACGGCGGTCCGAGGGAGAAGATCGCAATCCAATTGAACGTACTGCAGTTGAGGAGGTTTCGCATGATGACGTGCGTAATAGTGACACACGTCAGTGCCTCAGGCTAGGTTGCTAGTCGACAAAGTATCGGATAGCCTCTGCAAAGAAGATGGCTCTTACAATATCAATGAGTACAACTCCACAACAGCTTCAAGTGTTAGATCGCACCTTTCTTTAGTACTCATGTCTTGCCCACGTCGTGGAATCTTGGTAACAATTACAGTATTGCTTCGTTCTGACGCAGATTAATCAGTAGCAGACCATTATGTCCTCAGAGGAATGCGCACAAACATTCGCTTACAATTTGTTTGGCCTATTCCCCATCTTCCTGAATGATATTCATAGGAAGGATGTAGCTACGAGAATCGATCAAACCTGAGTTCAAGTGCCACCGAAGCGCTGGTCGGAGTCCGAGTTGAACGGACTTTGAGCGCAACGACCACCAAGCTTTGAGACTTTGACTCCTTACCCTGTTCATGCTCTTTGTGCGCAGAATGTCTGGCCTCGCTTTCCGTCTCTCGCACTCAATAGAATCGACCAGCCGGCCGCCGTTCGTGCTCTCACGTATCTCTTCAATGCGCGCACTCGACCTGAACTACATTCCTCAGCATACCACAAGCGTATAAATGGGCTGAGGCGTACAAACCGACGCCGTCACGACCGCTGCTCGACATGTCGCAAGGCGTACCAGGCATACCGCCTCCGAAAGAGCTGTTGACTGCCATCGGATCCGCGAGTGAGGACCCGGCGAGCTGTGGGTACGTGCCGAATGCCGGGGAGCCTGCTCTGAGACGCGCTGTTGTCGACGAGATGAGGGAAGTTTATGGAGCGGACGCGGATGTACGCGAAGAGGACGTGTCCATCACGGCAGGATGCAACTTGGCGTTTGTCGCCGCAATCATGACAGTAGCAGGAAAGGGAGACGAAGTCATACTTCCTGTCCCATGGTGTGTGCTATATCATATCGACGCATGATATACTCTGTACTAACTCATTTATAGGTATTTCAACCACGAGTCAGTAAATTGAGTATCGTCAATGTCGGTGGGCACTGACGACAGCTCGCGACTATGATCAGAATGACTTTGACAATGCTGGGAGTGACTCCAATTTGGCTACAAGCTTCCGCAGAGGACGCATTCCTGCCATCTGTCGATGCTTGCGCGAAGCTTATCACCCCCGCTACACGGGCAATTGTACTCGTCACCCCAAACAATCCTGTACGCTTATATTATTGGTGTACCGTGGTGCTTACTGACTCTACGAAAGACCGGCGCGATTTATCCTCCCGACCTCATCGGCGAGTTCGCCGCCCTTGCATATGCCCACTCTCTCCCGCTCATTATAGACGAAACGTACCGGGACTTCATCATCCACGGGCCTCCGCATCGGCTCTTCACGCCCACGCCCATCTCGCACCCATCACACCCCACATCAAATGGCATTCTATCGCAATCCTGGAGCTGGCGACAAACGCTCATACACCTCTTCTCATTTTCCAAGTCGTACTGCATCCCAGGGCACCGTGTCGGCCTCATCGTCGCCTCGCCCGCGCTCTCGCCCGCCCTCAACACCGCGCTAGATAACATCCAGATCTGCGCCCCCCGCCCGGCGCAGCGCGCGCTTGCCGGTCTGCTCCCCAGCCTTCGTCCGTTCGTGCACGAAAACGCGCGTGCCATCGAGGCGCGCCACCGGCTGTTCAAGGCGTGTCTCCCGCCGCGGTGGCACATCGGCAGCCAGGGCGCGTACTACGCGTTCGTGAAGCACCCGTTCAGAGACGTCGATTCTGCGGACGTGTGTCGGCGACTGGCGCAGGAGATTGGAGTGATCTCGCTGCCTGCAGGGTTCTTCACGCCGGGCGAGGGGGGGAAGGCGACTGGAGGAATGGGCAAGTGGATTCGGTTTTCTGTTGCGAACGTCGACGACGAGAAGGTCAAGAAAGTGTGTGAGAGACTGACAGAGAGTGAGACCGCTTTTGGATGGGAGTTGGACGAGTAGATTACCAGGAATACTGTTGTACTTTCATGTCAGAGTCTGAGGGCGTAGATGTCCAGTTTGTACCTGTCATGACGTCAGCACCTGAAGTGCCCTCCACGGTGGAATTGGTGCATTGTACTATGTTTTTACTGTTACTACATATGTAGTGCAGTAAGTATAGCAATAGGATGTGATATACAGGTCGGAGGACAATATTCAATTCACGAAATGACATTATCAAACGTCCAGACGAGTCATCTACACGAGGCATCCGGTCAGCGACGCACTTGGACTCGCACATGCATCCTTTACTCACATATCAGCTTCTCTACACAGGTGCAGAGACCTGAGGAATACTACGTTCCTCATCCTGCTCGGTTTGACCGCCTTCTGCAAGACCCGCACTGTCCTCGACGTCTGTCTCCAATCCACCGTGGTCAAGAGGTTCCCCCAGATCGCCCACAATCGCACGCAAGCTAACAGAATTAGATATCATAGTGGAAAGTCTCACGATAGATGTTGAGGCTTCAGCTCCCGAGTCGTCGTCAATGTCACGGCGGGCAGCGCGACGCAGGTTGATGAGGAATCGAGACACGAGAATGAGTTGCAGACTGAGATTGCGATTAAATCGTTCTGAATATAAAGATCGAAGATTGCACTCACACGTCTAGAATAGCGGTGACCAGGGATATTGATTGCAGGGCAGGCTGGCGGCCTCCTGACATCAGCGATTAGCTCCGAGGACAAATAGAAAGGCAAACTGACCACTGTTCGTACCAAGATCTGTACGAGATTCATCGCGAGAAGGGCTCTGCATTGTTCCCAATTACAATCAGAAACAGAACGAAACGGGCTGACGCACAAAAAGTATACGCTTCCTGCTCGAGTACAATTTGTCAGTCTCTGTGAGCGATACTGCCAGAATAGTTACCGTTTGACAAAACGGTGGCACTGAGAAGACACCACGCGCAATACCGAATACTCGTAGGCGGGAAAG
>JAAIFI010000347.1:0-31546 GCA_011032875.1 Phlebia tremellosa
CTGTCTTCTACGATTCTCTACTCGATTATAGTCGACACCCGATCCGTTCATCAACAGATACTCGTCTATACTCTTCGATACCCTTCGATACTCGTCTACCCGCTCCGATACTCGTCGATACTTTCTGATACTCGTCCATACTTGTCGATACCGCTCGATACGCCCCCTGTCATCCTCTAAACTATAAACATGTCCACACCTTTCGCTTCTATCGCACAACAATTGCATGAGCAGCGTCAATCGCACGCAATTCACGCGGCAGGTCGACCAAAGGCAAGCGACATTCATAGAGAGGACAGCTCAGGCGTTTCTGGGATCCTGTCATAGTTACCTGACAATACCACTAGAGAGTCGTTACAAAATCACAAACTCGAGTGAAAGGAGAATAAAATAGAGGTACATCATGAGGCATTGAGGCTATAGCTAGGGATCTGGTGTGGATACAAGGCTATAGGAGAGGTCAGCAAGAGATGAGGACAATCATAGGCCAGACGCACTTTAAGATATCTGGACTATGCGTGAAATCATAGTCAGGGCCCGGATTGATATCTTCCCTCAATGGTGCTGCCTGTTGGTCCCACCAGCTGGACGAGTAGGCATTCCGAGGTAACTGGCGGACTGGGGGATGTGTGCTGGAGCTGACTCTATCGGAAACTAGACGAACGCGAGGCCAAGCCCCTTGAAGAGTCTCAAAGTACCCACCACTCAGTCTGAATATCTTGAACAGACCATCAAAGACACGTAACCAAGCGGTGACGCGTTCGTGTCGCCACCCTGGCCGAAGAATATGGTATTGTCTGCCGCTCTGTCCTTCTGTGTCGGATTCGTCAGAGCTCATGCCGCCGATTCCAACCGCACGTAACATATCTACGTGGTTTTGAGTTTGGTCGTATCTCATCGCCATTGTCAAGCGACGCTGAAACAACTGATATCCAATCAGCATTTGTACTTGTCTGTCAGATTGGGCACTTACGAAGTATTTACGATTAGCGCGATTGTGCGCTTTACGCCATGCAACTTGGCTCTCCTGCGATTTCTGGTGCTTCTCGAACCGTCGCTTGAGGGTGTGAAAGTTTGCAAACCACGCGCGCCGTATAGCGGTACGGTCGTTCCAAGGGTATTGATGGCAGCTGATGAAGTCGTCGACAAAAACGCTGGCAGCAGATATATTCCATGCGCTGTGTGCCGTTCCACACAGATCCATCCTGAAACTTCCCTCCACAGCGGATGTCGATGAAAGGCCACTGGCAGGATCCCATAAAGCAACCTCCCGTGCTGTAGGCACCAGAGTAAGGTCGATAACACCACGCTGTGGGAACCCTGTAAGCTTGAGATTGTGACGCCTGACATCGCGCTAGCTCACCAGAGTTAGTTACGACTAGAGGGTGGCAGATAGAAGCTTTGAGTACTCACAGCAAGGTCATTTGCCGATGGATTTCGATGCTTGGTTCTATGTGACAGCCTCGTGGGTCGGGCCTGGTGTGGCTCATCGCTCTCGTCGTCAGCGTCGTGTCCATCGGTGTTGACAACATTAGCCCTTCGCCGCTCACGATTTTCGAGTGGCTGATGTGAAGTGGCCTGGCTCTCAAGCCGATTTGCTAGCGTTTGGACGCTATCGCGCAATCCTCCTAAGGCACCGACAACGGCATTAAACAGCGACATGTGCACAAACTGATACTAGTTAGCGATAAAAGTCCAAGTGAGGAGAGACAACTTACTTCAGAAG
This sequence comes from Phlebia tremellosa, assembly GCA_011032875.1. Taxonomy (NCBI): domain Eukaryota; kingdom Fungi; phylum Basidiomycota; class Agaricomycetes; order Polyporales; family Meruliaceae; genus Phlebia; species Phlebia tremellosa. The sequence goes on from JAAIFI010000347.1 coordinate 1,727, forward strand.
GTAGCATGGCTGACGGCTGCCCAGATGTGGAAGGGGCTGTTGCTCCTGAGGTATCGCCTGACAGTATGGGGGCCGTGTCCGTTCCACTAGGGTTGCTATTCGAAGCTGATGCCGGCGGTGATCCATCCCCTGCAGTACCTATGAAGTCAGGGTTGTCTGAGGGGTCATCTGACAAAGGTGGGGACATTGGAGGGAGCGCTACGACGGATGAGGCTGACCCATCCGTGGCCATGCCCCGCTCCTCAGTGGCTTGTTGGTTCCGGATTGTTTGTGTGCGGTCGAAGGAATGGATCGTAGACGTATGGTCTGGATGGTCGGCTCCAGCGGATTCTTGTGATACAGGCTGTCCGACAAAAGGGGTGGCTACCGCAAGGACGTCTGGAGCACCCCTCTCCAATCCACTTGTGGGAGCATCTTCAAGCGGTTGGTGATGTTCAGTAGCGGTAGAGTGCTGCCCTGAACCAGAGATGGTATCAATGACCGGAGCCAGCGGGGTTATCGGCCCTCTTGTATGGCTATGGCTGGCATCTCCTTCATTACCGCCAGTAGGTAAAGGCAGAAGGAGAGCTGCCTCAAAGGGCTGGGGGGCCTGCTCGGGGCCAGCAATGGTATCGTTCGCTTCCACATACGATGCGATTGTCTCAGCCATGGCGGGCGCTGCAGGCACAGACTCTCCTGAGAGCCGATGTTGTTCCAACTGGGGTGGCGAAGCAGGGGTTGGGGTGCTTTCAGGATCCTCCGCATCGGTTGGCCCTACCAGTTGTGAGTGAGGCCGGGGTGCTGTTTGAGGGCGTGAAACCGACATGGAAGATGAAGAATTTGCTGTATCAGCACCCTGCAACGAAGACTGTACACTGGTCAGCGCTGGCTGGCTCAATGAAGATGTGCCAGCTTCGGCAGAGGCGGTAGGAATTCCCACCAGCAGATCTGACATGCCCTCTACCATCTCAACAGAAGGAGACGACAGACCAGATGCCCTACCATCTACAGACAGAGAAGAATTCGATATGGGATAGAGCTGCCGATGCCCGGCATTGATGGGTGATGCGCTGGTTACGTTGGCAGTCCTTTCTGCCGGATTCTCTTGCAACTGAAAACGAGGTACCGATTGAGGTTGAGAACTGGTGGCCGAAATGGCTGTTGTACCGGCTTCATCCTGTGACAACGTCAACCTGTTGGCTGTGGGCTGAAATGAAGGGGGTGATTGGACGATCACCCGGTCGAGTGCCCTCTCTCTCTCACCAAGTTCAACATCAGTGGAGAGTGGTGCAGTGGCCCCTTGCAGCAATGATCGTGTGAGTGGTACACTGGCCCCTTGCGGCAGGTGCGATGGGGGTGAGTGGGGAGATGCAGCAGCTGAAAACATCTCTATCTGCCGATCTGGCATAGTCTCACCCTCGTCAACATTCATGGTGGTGGGGAATGATGTGCTGGTCTCCTGGGGCGGGTGCAACGAGGGCATGAGTGGTGGGCTAGCCCTTTGCGGCTGGTGTGAAGAGGGTGAGTCGGGAGATGTAGGATCTGTAGAAATCTCCATTGGCCTGGGATCTGGTGCATTCTCACTCTCTTCTACATCCATGATGGTGGGGAATGATGCGCTTGTCTCCTGGGGCGGGTGCGACGAGGGTATGAGCGGTGGGCTAGCCCCTTGCGGATGGTGTGGAGAGGGTGAGTCGGGAGATGTAAGATCTGTAAAAATCTCCATTGGCCCATCTCGTGCATCGCCCTCATCTACCTCCATGATGACGGAGAGCGATGAATTGGTCACCTGCAGCTGCTGCGCTGAAGGCGATCCAACAGCCATGGAGACTAAAGGCATCGACATCAGTCGGTCAGGTGCAGTCTCTCCCTCATCAACCTCCATGCCGCTGGGCAGTGAAAGACGCGCTCGATGGCCGGTGGATGGAGAAGTAACTGTTTGAAGGGTGTGAACTTGGGTGAACTGATCTGCAGTTGCAAGCACTGCGTCAGTGGAATGATTGGACTGTGGGCTAATGCTGCTAGGCAAATCAGATAGATGCATCGAGCGGGAGCCTTGTACTGATTGTCTCAAAGCTTCCACAATGGCAGAACGCAAATATGGATGGTTAGATGAGCGATATGACCCGATTTGAGGGACATGAGGAAGGGACAGGTTGTCCTGAGTTCCTTGGGGAGGGGCTAGGGGTGGCGGTGAGGCAGAATATGGAAGACTTTCCACCTCAACACTAGGTCCAGGGCTTGTTGCCTCCCGATTGCTAGGTCTAAGCGATGGGTGAGATTCGGATGCTCCTGTCGACCGCACGGCGGCTTCATCTTCAGCGAGCGTCTGATGGAGGATTAGCTTAGTAGCGCATAGCCAAACATAAACCTCTCACCTGTTCAAAACCGTGCTGATCATGCCTTTGGAAGATGCTAAGTGACGTTTGTGAAGTGCGACTTTCCTCGGAACGCTCTTGTCGGTTTGTAGAAGACGGCTGCTAGAAATATCGTCAGCTCGTTATGGCCACAGGATGGTAGATACAATACCTGTATCAGCGATATGCGTTCGACATGGGGGGTGGGGTTCTGATAGTCTTGTTGTGTCGGTGTAACGCTGCGTGAAGGCTGTGGAGTCCGAAGGTCTTCAGAGCGTGCGAGGAGGGCAACTTGCACCTCGCCCGACACCTGGGATTGCTGCAAAGGCTGGCAATGTCAAACAGAGATACTGTCAACCAGTTATAGCTACAGGGGAAGGGAAGAACTACCTGTAGAGGCGTGTGCTCAACAAGAGGGGTGGTGTTTCGATAGATCCCTTGTGTTGGCGTAACGCTGCGTGAAGATTGTGGGGCCTGGTCTTCCGAGTGCACATAAACGCTGATCTGCGCCTCGTCTGGTGCAGCCGATCCCTGCAAAGGCAGACATGCGTCAGGGATGGTGCTTTCTTGTGAAAAAGGATCCGATCTTACCTGCAGTACAAGGTCTTCAACTTCCTGCTGAGAGGAGCTGTCCGATACCTCGCTTGCTGTCTCCTCTGCATCTTCGTCGAACACACGAAATGTTACGCTGGACTCGTCTGTTTCGTTTGACACGGCAGAGGCAGATTCATCGGGTTCCCATTCCTGAGCTGCTAGGAGTAGAGGGGCCCTTTCCTTCCCTTTATTATTAGAAGGACCGCTATCATTCTCGCCCACCTGAGATCTAGATGCCTTGGACCGCCTTCGAGTTTTCTTTGCGGGGGCATCGCCATCCCAGTCGTTTTCCCCATTCTGAGGCAAGTCGGGAAACACTACATTCGTATAGCGTGACGGTCCAGCTGACGAAGAAGCTTCGGCGAGAGGGGAGTCCTGTATAACGAGAGATTGGTGGGTCGATGCAGGGGAAGGCGCATCCCGAATACCAAGGACAGGACCAGGGTGAACATCATGCGTTCTCCCTCGCTTGTTCGATGCTGAGCCCCTTTGCTCATTCAGTTCCAACAGCTGCGTGTGGAAGTACCTTTCGATGGATTCCTTAGTCGTCGCGCTAAGGGTTGTGTTTTCCTGTAAGATACCAGAAATGCGCTCCCAGGCCGTCTGAACGTCATTCCTGTAGTGGGCACAGTCTTGCAGAACGCCATGACATTGTAGAGCAACGGCCAGGACCGCTAACCCAGAGGTAAGTCCCTATGTACTGCAGAGAGGAGAGAGAAGCGGTACATACCTTCTTCTGCCATGGTAAGTTTGTTGATAAGACAAGGTGCAGTGATATATGTAAGGGTGTAGGCGGGTTCGGTGTAGGCGGGTTCTGAGAAATGCTTGAAGTACACCTAAGAATGTGATGGATATGTTGGTGAGTATAAATACTCAAAGGTGGTATAAGGGTGTCTACATACCGTGTTTTGAGTGGCAGTGGCGACAATTGAGGCGAATGGAGGACAAAGAAAAAATGGAGTGCTGTGATCGGGGTAATGTTGGCATTCGAGCCGGCCTTTCAGCACCTGTACTGGTAGGGAGTAGCATCGGATTCGATTCAGCTCACCTCAGCGAGATCAGAAATACAGCAAAAATCTGCACATTCGGGGAACAAGCTCACTGCAGCGGTTGGAAGTTTAGATTGGCTCTCTTGAAGAGATGCGGGACTTTCTCAGTGGTTTTTATTGGTTTTAGTGCACTAGTGGTACGTATCGTTGCATCCTACACATGTCTGATAGCCCTAATCCCTCTCGACTTTCGACCTTTCGACCTTTCAATAGGGCAGGCCGCGCATCCTCTCGAAAAAGAGACTCCTATAGGGCGGTCCCGTTCAGGTGAATCGCAAACGACAACTTCGGCGATGCGAGCGATGACAACGCGGCCTTGCAACATTCTTGCGAAAAGTGGGTGCATAAGCGGGAAGGTGGGTATTGGAAGTCGAAGGAGGGTGATGGGCGCAGTTGTATTAGGTGCTCGGGGACGGTCGAAGGTACGTCCAAAGGAGAGCGGGATAAGCCGACTGTCCGTGCGCTGATCAGCCCTCTCCCCTTCCGTTGCCTCCACCGAGGAGGTCAAGGACGCCATTGCATGGGGGTAACCCTTGTTGTTTGGATGTCTTCAGTCAGGCAGATTCTTCGTACAACGCACGATCCTAGATAGATGGGGTTAGAAAGTGTATACTGCATGCTGCTGGTCTGAAAGCTTGCCCTATAGTAAGTCTCGAAACCGGTGTGATGAGATATAGGCCTGAACGTCAGACCACAAGTGTAAGTGCTTAGAGGGAAGGATCAAACGACAAAGTCGTAAAGCGACCAATGATGAAAAGAGCAGCCGAAGATAGGGAGTATATCAAGCTTGGGCCATTCAACTATATCTAGATACGACAGACAATAAGAAGTCCCTTGTGGCCTCATTGGACTATCTATGGATCTGTGCGTCGTGGCAATGATTCCTGCGCAATAATGAGGGCTTGCTTCGAATCTAGCTCTGCCACAAACGACAATCGCTTTGGAAGTCCGATGTTCGCGTTTCTGAGCATTGAACATGAGGTTTGAAGGAGGTGGGATACAAATCGATGTGAACTTACAAACTTCATGCCTTGGGCAAGTGGCAGCTTGAAGTCGACACCTGTTGATATCCTGTCTACTGTTCAGAGCTCACAAAGGAAACCGCTGTCTCAAACACTTCACCTCTTGCTCCAACGCATGTATGTTGGCTAAAAGTCGTTCCACCTCCGTCACCTGTCGTTCGCATTCCAGTCGAAGCTGAAGAAGCTGGGCATCCTGCCCAGATATCTTGTCGATGAGGGTGCATAGTGAGCTGCTATGAGCCGCTAGACGAGATTCTTGAACACCAATCTTCATGACAAGTCGCGTTTTTTTGTCTCTGAGCCTGCTGTTTTCTGCTTCCAGACGTTCGCGCCTCCGATAATGGGTGGCCTTGGCACTAAATAAAAGGTTGAGATAGACTCCACCAAAAGATGCGAAGGACACATACCTGTTTACTGCCTCTGACAAGCCCGGTGCAAGGATCTTCGACTCATGGTTCATCTTCAGGGGAACGATCTGCTGCATAGACGTAACTTTACACCTCAGAGGGCACTTATTCACAGAATAACTAGCCACACATATAGAGCATACGACATGACCTAGTACTTTGTGAGATCAGGGCGGCAATACTCTTTCATGCACTTACCGCAGCCTAAGGCCAAAGGCGTATGAGACTCTGTAGGAAACGGTGGAAACGGCTCCATGCAGACCCAGCATTGAGCATCCATTGGTGAGTAGATCGATAGTGGGCCGGAGACAGAGGTGTGGTGGGAGGTAATGGACAAGGTTCTAACAGAACTAAGGAGGAGAGGCACGAAGAGACCCCGCCTTTATCCTCAAGCAGGTCAGCTGAAGCGAGGCGTCAGTGGCGTAGATGAGGTATAAAAGAAAGAGCATAATACCTTCCAGGCCTCCCCACTCCTCCCTTTCCACCGCTGGATTTCATCCGAAAACATGGTCAGAATCCGCATCCCTCACGGTGCCAAAAAGGTACGACTTACCACTGGCCTATTACACTCAACAGTGACCGTGCCCCTTCCGTTACAGCGCACCCCACTCTATATCAACAGCGTCCTCTACCAGCATGGTAGCATTCGAGCAAAAGTCATTGGGGTGCTCACAGAGATCCCAAGGGAAGAAAATGAGGTAATGAAACGATACCCCTGTCTGGAAACTGTATTTGGCGCAGCGACTAGGTTACAGGAATGCGAAGCCACCTACGTGGATTTAGCAGGGAATAGACATACGTTCTTTCTCGGCCTCCAGTGGCTACCATTTGCGGACTCCAACCAAAGTCTGCGCACGGTCTGTCCAGCCGTTGGGTGGCGAGGAAGTATCGTCGTGATGAAGAAGGGACAGAAGGCTTTTGTTGTCAACATACGACCTTCAGACAAGCGGAATGCAGAGTTAGCTGTGCGGGAGTGAGTGGCTTTACAAAACCGCAGTCTCTTGCAAGCTTACCGAGGTGCCAACACAGATTCCTTCTACGTGCCAGGTACATCATCGAGGAGGCAGAATACACCGGCGTTCCTCCTCAATTCCCCAGCCGTCTGCAGTAGTATAGAGCTGCATCCTAGTGATAGGTGTCCAAGGTGTGGCGAAAGGAGTAACGTAGACTAGACAGAGGCCAACAAGCATACAGTGCATCCATATCGTCATTGAAACTCGTGTATTCTCTCTTAAGCCCGCTGATTCCTGAGAGCAAAGCTGAGAAGCATAAGAGAGGGCGACCGGGGAAGACGTCGCAGTGTACGCACAGGCAAATCGATGCAGCGCTTGTCGGTCTGGCGTCGCAGAGCCACACGGCTCACTGGGATGACTCAGCAACCAGACCTCCTTTCCGCCTACGATTGTCGCTAAGTACTGGCTCCCTAAGATTAATGACCAGCGCGCGCACAAATTGATACACGCCTGGAGCCTGAAGATGCAACTGGTACCCTGTGGATCACAGACACGCGAGACGCAGCGACCGCCACGACGCGTCAGAAATGCATCCTACACAAGACAGCACACCTGTCTCACGAATCTCATCGATGGCAGCCGGGTCCACGCTCAGGTGTAGGATGCCGCCACCTGGAGGTAGGTAGGTCGTATGTCTCTTGTCGTTGTTCTTTTGCTCGGCTTTGACGCTTCTCTCATAAGCTCTAGGCCTCTCACATCTAGCGGCGCCCGTCAATCGTTGTCGTTTGTCCGTCGTCTTCTCACCACTGCTTTATCTCGTCGACGACGACGACCGCCGTGCAGACGTCTTCTGCGGAATATGTCTCGTGTGCCCTCATAGCCGTCGACATCACTTGTGCCTGTCCCAGGCGTCTTTTACGCCCTCTGAGGTTCTCTTTGACCCCGGCCTCCAACCTTGTGTCTGCCACGATACGAGCCTCACGCTCTTTACCAATACCCAAAACTTTTCCTCTTCACGCTATCGACGTCGCTCTCGCCCATCGTTTTTGCCTATCGCCTGTTATTCTATGCCGGTTGCCCCTGCACCCACCCATCAGTTGATCGTTCCGAATCCAAACTCTACTAAACCAGGGCCAGATGTCAAGGAACCAAGCCCTTCCACTTCGACGTCAGCGAGCAATACCGCACCTCCACCTGCGCCTCAGGTCCATGCGAATGCCAAACTAGCACTGGCTACTGGCTCCCCAAAGCGACCCAAGTCGTCTGCGAGTAGCGTCACTCCGGAGGCTGATGGATCAGGATGGGGTGCCAATTTCTGGGTTACGCTCATTGATCCTGAGGTGTGTACATGTTTCGATATCTGCTGCGCATGTGGTGTGGCTGTTTTGGTCAAGACAATCTCTACGCAGTTCGCGATTCTGACAAGCGTGTCATGGTGCTCGAGATCGTTGTCATCTTGGACGTGTGTTGTCAATAGCAATGAGGTGACACTTACAGTTCTATCTAGACTGGTATATCTTTCTACGTCTGTCCTGCGATAGGAGAGGTTAGTTGGGACCCCCCAGTAGGCAACTTCCTGTACGTGTGCTTGTTTGTATGTGAGTTTACTCTTATGGACATCTTTCGAAGATTGCCCCCCAGCCCCGACGGCGAATGGTGGGAGATGACAGACGAGTCCAGCGGTATGCCCTATTATTATCACACAAAAACTGGAGACAATGTATGGGATCGTCCTCAAGCTTTTGTAATTCCCCTCGGCGTGTTGCAGGTACGTCAAGACAGCGCATCTCATGACAGGCATAATCTTGATTGTACATGCACAGAATACCGCATTAGCTCGTCGGCTCTCCTTGACTAATCGCAGTATGCAACCCCAGTAGCAGTCACAACCGTCACCATCTGCTGGATCCTCTGAGTCCCCGTCCGGGAAGAACAGCACGTATCGGCGTTCTCGCTCATACGTGAACGACACTCCGTCGTCGTCCTTACAACCTGAGGTCCCAAAGCGGCAACATGCGCACTCAACCTCTTGCGCAAATGGTAGCTCGCAGTCACCCAATGCCTCCCCGAGCTCATCCAAATCGGGAAGACAAGTGTTACGGCGGTCTACATCGGGGGAGAAACACTCATCTCACCATCATAGTCCGGGATCATCCAGCGTTTCGCCACTTGCATACGAATGTGGGCACCCACTTGCGCCAATACCAGGGTCTCCATATAACACAGACGCGTCTCCGCCATCATGTCCCTCAAAAAAGAGCCCGTCACGAACATCGACCGCGCCACTGCCAACAGGGAGTGACGACGGATTAACGCGCTCACCATCGTCGAAGTCCACCAAATCGGCGGGCTTCGTGCCATATCGAACTGCGCAACCACAGAGCCTGAACGCGGCTCCAGAGAAGCTCGCACTATCGAGCTCACTTCCGGGGGCAAGTCCCAAGAAAGATGGTGGGAGTCGTCTGGCCGTCGCTCATGACGAGAGGACCGTTTCGCGCCATTCAACATCTCTCGGACGCGCGTCTGGACAGGATTTCGCAAAGCCGCGGCTTAGCACGGATCCCTCAGGAGTGGCGCTGGATCGCAGGGGCAGCGCCTCTGCCAATGCCTGCGGCAACAGCAGCGGCTCTCCCACTACCCCGACGACATCCTCGATACACGGTACCGCTCCGACCTCAGCAACCGGAAAATTGAAGGCACCGTCATCGCCCGCTAGGGCGCAATCATCTGCGCAGCGGCTTGGTGATGGAGAGTCTTCCTCAGGGACGACTCGGGGTGGGAATGACAAGCAGTGGATGGTTCCAATGGCCGGTAGGGAGATCAGCGAGCCCGTCTTCAACTTGGAGGCTGAGGTAGGGGGGTTGGACAGTTCACAGCTATGGTGTAGGCGCCCAAATACCTTGGTGCCACTGCTGTGAATGGTTCCTTTTGTGAGCATCCCGTTTTCTTCTTCTTTGTGGCGGGTGAGCTATAAGTAATCGCTGTCCTGTCGAAACAGTGCCCGGACAAACCCACCCCTGATCGCTCAATCCAGCATGTCTCATACCTCCAGCCCCACCACCACCTTATACGTTGGATCAACCGGATGCTTCCAGCGGGGCGCAGTTCAAGAGTCTATCAAGGCTGAGTGGAAGGTGAGCATCTCAATCCTGGGTTCGTTGAGGGTTTATAACATATTCTAGATCATATATATCAATCGCCAACGTTTTCCGGTAGCTGACCCAATAAAGTGAGCTCTGTTTCCTTCAAGTGTCAAGACTATTTTATATCAGCCTCTCACTATTCTGAACAGTCGTCAAGAACGTTACACAGCAGAAACGGTGCCTGTTGAGGATCGAGGTCAGATCTTCTCCTCCGTATTTCGTTTCTACCACGTACTAACCCATGTACAGGCTCTGCAAATGTGTACGGCGTCCGATCAAATGCTTCTGCAACATTTCCCAGCCGCAGGATGGAAGCTTCTGACATCACGTACACCATCACAACGGACGAGGTATGGCCTCCAGCCTCGCAATCTGACCAGGCAGTTCCAGAGCAACTCTTGAATGGTAATTTATTGCTGTTATCATGTGACGCTTTTGAATTAATAAAATTGCTTCTCAGCTCAGAACATCTTGCTGCCAGCTCCGGCTCCACCAAATACTTCTACTGCAATTGACACCCAGGACTCAGCTTCTGGAGCTCCAGCCACAGCTTCTACTGGCGTTGGTACGTCCAGCATCCATGCTCCGGTCCATTCGATTAAGCCACGCTTGGAAGTGAGACCATTCCGACAGATGCAAGACGGGTGTACTCGATGGTGGGTGGCCTCTGGGCGCGAATGTGTTTCAGAACCACCGGCGGGGCTTGCTGTCCAAATAGGTGATCTTTATCTTTACACCGCTAAATGCACTGAGAAAATATACACCTGGGCTTACTACGAAGATGGCTGGCGACGCATAATGCAAGGGCATCCCCATCCAGCAATCAGCGACCGTTTCCTTTGGTGGCGCACCAACGATGAACCAAGCTGGGTTACATCTCACACCTACTCAACTTATGGGGGTAGGTATCGCCGCAAAGAATTGAGAAAACAGGTCTGTCTTTGTATGCATCATAAGTTAATACGCTCATTCTCACTGTCTGGCTCACAGCTTGTGCACGATCAAGCAATCTGACAACTCAAGCCACATTGGTGAGGCTTGATCCAAGGGTTTATGCTCGGAGTGCGAGATGCAGCTGTATCTAGCCACCTTACATACAAGCTGTAAGCTTTTTGTGTCGTGTTAGAATGGGATACTATTGAAAGGGCATAACTATGGAGTGCAAGCAGTGGATAGGTGCTGCGTCGGATTACATCTTCTCTCCCTCTCTCTTCATGTGCCTTCCTATCGCTAGACCTGAGCCACAGCCTTCATCATTTTAACCTGGTATGTCCACCGTGCATTCTATCCTCCTGGACCACTGAAGAAGCTCTGCCAGTGGCTACAGCGCTTCAGTGGCCGGACATTTTCCTAATGTGTACTGGATGTTGAGGAGGGCAAGCCAGCGCGTGCGCTATATGTTTTTGACATTTCTCGGGAAGCCCGAGTTCTGCCAGCTAGTGGGCATGCAGGCGGGGACCAGCTGGAGGTGCTGCGAGAAGAGGTGGCTGAAGGCTGGAGCCTCCTGCTACACTTCCTGAGCGAAGAGGGAAGCAGGCCTGAGGTTGGGCTCCTTCCTTGCTCCTGCTATACCGTGCGTCCCACTCACAATCACTTCGGACATCTAAAACCACTGACTTTGTGTGCTTTGGGTGTCTGGTATAGACTAGTTCACGGCGAGCTTTGTGCATGCACTGGACCTCGAGCTATCAACCCATGCGCATATGCGGAGCAAGCGCCAGGCTTCTGCCTCCTTCATAACACCCCGCGGATGGCGGACACGCCAGGTGGAAGACCCCTTCAAGTTGCCCATAATACGGCAGAGCATCCGAGAATGGTTTCGGAGCTTCCATCACAGTCTGCTAGGCAACAAGCAGCTCAACCGTTTCTCGAGTTTTGTAAAGAGCGGTGCGGAAGAGTGGGTGCTCCTACAGGTACGTCACATCTGGGCCTCGTGTCTGTCCGAAAACTGCCTCCCGAGGGACCAAGCATTGCTCCCACACCGGCGCGCACCGTCTTGATCCAGTACTATTGAGTCAAACGCCTAGCGCAGTGGCTCACTTGGAAGATCTTTGTTCTCCTCCAACGTGCTTCACAGAATTTATCCTTCTCTTCTCATCTTTCATTCCCCAGTGGTTCTTTGAAACAGAGATCGAGCATGCCTGTGGTTTGCGGTAAATGCAATTCAAGATTCACCGACAGCCGTGATCCTATGCTGGCGAGCTCTTGTGGTAAGTGCCAGGAGGACTGGTTTATAGCTTTATGACTCTCACAAATACTGCAGGGCACGTTGTATGCAACATATGCCTCAATAACAGCAATGATATGGATCAAGACGGCTGCCCTCTCTGTTCTATCGCCTTTGGCGAGGCAAGGAAGCTATTCCTAGCCACTCCCGAGGCAAGCAGAGAAGTTGAACAATTGTCAGCAGAATATATTGATGGGTAAGCTAGTCTGGTCCTGACAATTTCGAAATTTACTGAGCTACTTCCAGCCTACCTGAGACACAGGACGCACAGCATCTGGTAAAGTGTGCAGAGAACGAGAACGGAATTCTAGCAGAACAGGTGCAGCTTCTGAACTACCGTAATGACTATACCTCCCACAAGATCCAGCAGATTCTCGCTGAAATAGACCAGAAGATTCAATGCTCGGCGGGCAACGATGTGCAAATTCAGATGTTGCAGAAGTACTTCACGGATTTGGACAAGAGAAGACGGGATTTGGAAATCCACCTTGCAGATTTGCGTGCTACGGTATGGTTTTCACAACATGCTATTAGGGATCTTTTGTACCTGACACCTTGCATAGGCACGACGATGATTTTCGTTCTGGAGCTTTGGGTAGAGGCTCTCATTCATGCTTCAGTCATTGTGTATTTTTCGTGCACCCCAGGCAATCACATCGCCTTTTTTTGCAACGATCACAGAGAATATGCCTCTCAATCGGTTTGATTTCCATAGATCTCCAGAATGAGATAGGTTAGATTTCAGGGATATCTTGATGTGCCTCTCTTGTGTATCCAAGGCGTCCGACGCCTGCATGCCATATGGCGGACGACTGTCTCAGCCGCATCACCATGGGACAATCGCTACCTATAAAGCTACCCAGCTACTGCTGCACCAATGCTCAATATTCAACCTTTCCCCAGTGTCGGACTGCTAGAACTTTGGGCATCCGTGCCAGCGACGACTTGCGATAGGCAGCTGATTCAGAAGGCAGAACGCTCAGGGCCCTCATGCTATTGGTCAGCTTGCGGTTGAATGGGTGGACCTTGTGACTCCCAGCCCGTCTCAGTCTGAGGTCAGCACGTCTCAGCGCATCTCAGGACGTCTCAGTACATTTCAGTAGCTTCAGCGGATCGGTGGATCTGTGTATCTGTATTAAATATCGGTGTTAAATTAACAATTATATCGAAAATTATTGTATTGTAAGTTGGATCTAGTTAAGACACTCGTACGCATGATAATCTACATAACGGTTTGCATGGTAACATGTGAATCAGTCCAAAGAATATGAAACCACAAGAATTGTGGACCAGAGTCGTGAATTGCGAAAGACTGGCATTCAGCGATGGTGATGCACTAGAGCATCACCGTCATACGCGCCGAGGCGACGGACACTATCCGTGCTGCATCCGCACGGAGTGCAAAGCTCAGAGCCATGGGCCTGAACACAACACAATGCTAGTAATGGAAAACTTCGCGCAGCTCACCATGACGTGTGGGTCTGCACGTTCGTCGTGTCGTGCATCCGTGGCACAGCACAGCGGGCGCGTGAAGCGAAGCATGATAGGGGGCACGAGACGGCACGAAACGACGGGAACAGGCAGTCCATTGTTGACGAGGGAGAACAGAGGTCGCCAGGCTCGATTGTATCGTAGGCAGACATGGGAGGCTGCACCTGCCCTCGCGGACGTGTTCAAACCGATGACACGTTGAAGCTGGGTACAGGGGTGAGCAGGCACCTGCACACAGGAAACAACGACGCACCTGTATTTTTGCCGACGACGCACCCTACCAACTCCCACTCTCCAAGGCCGCCGATCCAAGGGGAGAAGAGAAGTCGGGCTGAAAGCGCGCAGATTCACGGAGGGCGAGTGAGGCCACGTGTTGATGGCTCGCCGGGCCGCGTCGGGTCCGCACTTCAACATGCGCTTCGTCGTTTCTCTCTGTCGCTCTGTCTCTCTGTCTTTCCATCATCTGCCTCTCCTACTTTGCTACTGATGGCCTCAACAAGAGGACACTGTCCACACGGTGCGTGGCTTTTCTCTGTCTGTCTACTTGTCCTTCTGATGATCAGCGCACAGGTACGTGGGCCCGTCTCACCACTGGACGATGACCGCTGCCGACAGAAACCCAGCACCCTCGTGCCTGCCCCCCACACACGCACGCTCACCAGTACGCGTGTTGTTAACAGCCCAACGGCCGCCCGTGCTGCACAGCGCGATCCACGCACGCCGGCTTCTCACCGCCGGACGACAAGCTGCCGTCTACGCGCGTGCTTGTCCCCACGCACGCACGCTTCTATATACACGGTGTTTTGATGTAGTGTTATTTATTGTAGCGAGTTTACCTTTCTGTAGCTAATCTAATAAAGCATTCAATAGTAAATTTCTGACCGACCTGCGTGCCGAGCTGGAACACTGGGAGTCCTGGACGCTGAGACACTGGACTACTGCTGGCCCCGGACACACTGGGACGTCAGACGCGAAGTCCGAATATTACTGGAGGGAAAACAGACCTTTCTGGGGTGCTGAAGACTGGAATAACTGGGGCCAAACTGAAAGACACTGGAGACGCCGCTGGGACTCACTGGGCTCACTGGGAGAAGCATCTCCAGTGAATCGGACGTTTTCCTGATGCAGGGTTGTCCACTCCACGTCGTTGTCCTCATTATGCACGGCATGCTCGCGCTCATCGTTCAAGAGCGAGTTCACATTCCGGGCGGCCGCCTTCACCTGGACAAGACTCGCCCACACACGTCCTCCAGGGAGTCAAGCAACTCCTTCCAGGCGGACGAGCTGTTGAGCCCTGCATCGAAGTCTGGGTCCTTGTGCGAGCGCCACCAGGAGAGGGCGTTGAGGAATGCGGTGAGGGAGGAGATCGGTGGGTTCGTCGGGGCTTTCGACACTGTGTCCATTGTCACTGTTGCTGTGGCGGCAATGGCAGCGTAGAGTGTAGGACACATGTACCGATCTAGGGTCGATGGTAGATAAGTGAACGATCAGGAGAGAGTCAATAGCACAAATCAATCATGTCTGAGACAGAGATTCTCAAGCCCCTCGAAGAAAGTAGAAGATATCAGAAAGGGATGGGAAATCAGGGATGGTCAGCATGTGCGTGGGGCGAAAGAGAGAAGAAAAGCTTGTCAAGAGCGAGAGTCGAGGGTTATCAAAGTGTTCAAAAAGCGCGAAACACTTTGTCCAGTGAATGAGAGCACCTTCTTAGCAAGCCCCTGCAAAGGTCTAACAAGGCTCAGAAAAGAGGCAGGCATCGGAGGCGTATAGACAAGTTTAGCATGATAGGAGTATCGATTACACTTCACATTCTAGCTGGTACGTTGGGCAGTTGAGTGCAGCATCTCTAAGACTCCCTACTTGGAGTCTCAGTAGAGACCCTATTCCTGAAAAGAAACAAACGCAAGCATAAGCTACGCCTGCATCTGAAGTCAATGAATACATACTGAAAGAGGGTCCTAGCCATAAGTTCTTGGGGAAATTGTTTGTCCCAGTAGCTCTCTGTTAACTCTTCGCAGTGTGCATCCAGGGTCTTCACACCAGATATGTGATGAAGGCGGTTTGCCATATTGGCGATTACTCCAGATGGCAAAGGAGGTCGTGTGAGAGCCTTGGAACAGGTTTGGCATGTGAACATGGGCCCTTCCATGCACATCCATGAGAAGGCCTTCATAAGAGCTGCGCCAACTTCGGTTGGAAGCTGAGTATATCTATGCTTGGAGTATAGCTTCAGTAGACGGGTGCAGTCGCTGGAAATCTGAATTGAAGGGTCTGGCAGGGTGGTGCCCCGATGGAACTCCTGTAAAAGTCGGTCAAAGTGCATATTCAGGCATCTTGAACAGGAACTGTGTCCACACTGAAGCCTATGGGGGGTATCAGCACACCGTCCTGTAAACTTGGAGATACCTAGTACACAAACGAGCTTGGAGATTGTTCACAGTGAGGACACAAGATGTCAGCAATCAGATCCTAGCATATGCATGGGTGTCAATCGTGGGATCTTAGATATAGCTGGAGGCCTGACCTTGATATGACCATCGGCGGCTGCGTGTATGTTATCTCTTTCGGTGGCAAACCCCTGGGCGCAACAGATCAGGGATCAGGGAAATCAATGGCCAGTCGCAATGGTCAGAAGCACCTACTCACCAAGATAGTATCCGTCGAAATGCGCTCTAGATTCGACAAATCGTGTCGAGTATCGTCCCATGACTTTCGTAGGCGGGATACCTCTTCGCGTAACAGCTGCAGTAGAGATGTTTATCTATTCTTGGAAAACAAGCTCTTCTTACCGACCTTTTCAACCTGAAGATACGAAAGATTAGAGACACTCAGAAGCAATACACCTACGGACCTCCTCAAGATGAATTATCCTCTCGTTTGCTTGTGCAAGCTCTCTCTTCATGGCCTACCAATCAGCGTCATAAGTTGGCCTCAAAGAGCTGTAGTAAATCGCAACCCACCTCTTCTGACTGCATATTTATCTCAATTGAAGTCAGCACTTTCCCAATGCACAGCTAAACACTGACGTTAATCGCTCTCTCATACTCCTAGAACCTAGTCAGCCTTAGAGGAAAGATTGCAGGCCGCCTTCTTACCTGAAAAACCGTGGTAAGCAAGCTTCGCATGGAGTCCATGACCGCCTTGCAATACTTTCTTGCAGAGGCCTTCTGAAACAGAGTAATCACTGGTCAAGAGACAGGCCAAGGAACAAAGACAGCGCCACAGACATATTGGAGCCTCCGGTGTCTCTCCGACAATAGTAAGCGCTCTACCTGGGCATGTGACGGGAGAGAAGGTGAGTTTCTGGCCCATGCATTCACAAATCGCCAAATTTGTGACGCACCCGGTCAGAGCAGAAGAGGTCTTCTCTGAGTCGTGGACAGCGATTGAGTTCCATGGGGTTGGCGCCCATCTGTAGAAATGAGCTTTGGCTGTGGATTGAGTCGCAGTACCCGTAGGGTCCAAATACTGGCATGAAGGCTCCAGGGGGTGAAAGCCGTCAACGTTCTGCTAGGCTCAAATCCATCAAATTTCAGACCTGGCTAGTACTGGCAACATACAGCATCGGATGTTTTACAGCGTTGTAGCTAATGGACTGGGGTGGCAAAACGGCAGGTATCGGCCAGCAAAACAGACTGTCCCGACTGATAATGAGGAGTTACAAACGTTTTCTGCGGGCATACACATCCTCAACGAGAACATAGGTGGGTATTTCTGCTGCGAGTAGTTCGCGACGTGCAGCATCTTCACAGTCGTTCAGAATGTGTTCGGGAACGCCACTGCCCAGCAAAAGGGGGCGTCCAGATTTGAGGAAAGTCTGTACAGGGGAAATAATAGAGGTCAGCATCTCAGAAGGAACAAAGATGTCTATGGCAACTCACAAGAATATCTTCTCGCATGGCAGCACCATGGCGATTGAGACGTTTTACATCTCTGTCATAGCTGCGGTTCCAATCAGACGTTTGGATCCACCACTTACGATAGACGACATCCTCAAACACATTATGCTGGGTGATCCATCCGTACAGATGGTTTGCAGCATCAGGCTCCCCTCCTTGTTGCCTCACTGCTTGGTGAGCAAGGTACATCCATTTGGCCAGGGCAGACGCATTCTCAACAATAGCAACGGGTTCCTTGTCCATGCCATAAATCCTAAAGTCAAACTCAGTGAGGTGCACCAGGCCGCCTGGGCGAAGTGTGGAAGCGATGTGATCCACCAGAGTTTTGTAATCGCGGATCTGGATGGTACCGTAGGAAGCATGTGAGTTGACAAGGTCAGAGCACCCTGGATAGGACTTACTCCTGATGAGATTAGACGAGCATGGACTACATTAAAGTCCCCATAAAAGTGTTGGAGGCCAAGATTTATGTCATCCACCTCGCTTCTGATCAAGAGAGTTTGAATGAATGCCTGTATATACTAAACATTTTAGGCACTGATACCTTAAGTTTGGCAGGCCCCTGGAAAACCGGGAGGTCAGCTCTGAGAAGAACTTGCAATGGGCATGAGGCTCACGTTACTCTTAAAGGGACGAGGTCAACAGCCACAGTGTGGACATGGGGAAAATCCCTTGCGACATCGATGATCCTTCAGAAGTGCAGAAATCAGGTCAGTCAGAAGGATTGATTAAAAACGATGATGAGAGATACCAACCAACTTCCGCTCCCACAACCGAGATCGACGCATGTCTTAGATTCACCCGGTGCTTCAGGCTCTGCAAGTACTTCTGCCATGGGCGGTGCATATTTACCCATGACTTCTTTGAACATGACATGCTGCCTGTCTAGAGCGACCAAATGAACATGTGCCTTAGGCCACTGGTGACACCTTACTTACCTAGCCTATCCAGCTCCTCCTCATCAGCCGGCAGACGATAGACCTCAGAATAGTTGTTGAGATTCCTGCCATATTCTTGACGATAGGCTAGCGTCCGCAACGAGCTGGTCATAGAAAACACAGAGGGAGGGCGAGATGCAGAACGCATAGAGCCAGAGTCCACAGAAGTCGCAGAAGTCACCATACTTGCTGCAAAATCAGTTAGAATTGACGAAGTGGAATGGGTCTCGCTCTCCTCATCGGAGGTATCCCCATATGGCATTGCCAAAGAGGCAACTGGTAAGCCCAAGGTACCACCCAAGACGGTGCTTTTGCAATATTCCTGTCGAGGTAGCATGGTGGTTGAAACAAAAGTCGGCTACTACTGCCGACCGATCGCCAATGGATCAGCAGCAAGCGCCGCTTCTCAAATCTCGTTGCAGCTGAGTCCATCGCATCTCTGATAGAGTGCTGTCTACTGCAGACAGTACTTGCACTGCTGGCCGCATTGTGAAAGTGGATGGATGTACGGTTGCCCTGCATGTCGCACAGGCGGCACAAATGGATGGGAGGGAAGACAGGTGCACTCAGAGGAAGGCGCCCACCAGCATTCCAGCGACTGGTAAAAGTCAAGCAGTAAGTATCCATCGGCCTCCTGTCCTGCCTGCTTTCACCCGGCTGCGGCTGATTTTACCATGCGCGCCTTTAACAGGTCTACTTACTTCAGCAGATCAGGAGCTCGCACCCCTTAGCCTCTGCGGTGACCAGCATCTCCGCCGGGAACAGGATGTTAAGCACCCCAGGTGAGGTCCATTCTTCCTTCTTTGCTTTCATAGCTTGACCTCCACCTGCTGGAATCTGCGCCGTATGGCATAGGCCAACACTCTCATCGCTTAGGCCCCGGCTGACTTGAAGACCAATAAAGGGATACTCTCCACCAGACGATATCGCTTTGCTCGCACCTTTCTAAGACGGACCTGGGCGATATTCACAATTTCTTGGGCCCAAGATCACAGGCAACAGGATCGCACGCCACAGGTCTTCTGGCATGCTCACTGGCGGACTGGGGGTATGGCCATCAATTGGGTGAGAGGTTTTGCGCAAATTACTCCCCCTTTGAATACAATTGACGGGATGGCTACGTGCTAAGGAAATCTGACGGTTACACATGCCTCAGTCACGCATCAATACAGCTCCTTCATGATGGAGTTTATGCACCTAAAGACGCAAGTCGCTGCAACCGAAGCCATTTTCTTTTCAGCCTCCTGCACCCTCGGAAGAACGAGGCCATTGAATTTGTCAGGATGCCAACGCCGCAGCTCTATGCGCAATTTGGCCCTGTTTTGGGCAAGCCCACCTTCGCCGGGATGGCAATAGAACCTCCTCACCTCTGCCTCTGTGATCGCGTCTGCAGATATGGCAACTGGGCTCAGTATCGGCCAAGGTAGCTGATAAAACGCAATGGTCCCAGGAGCTGTTGATTTGATATTCTTGATAGCGTCCCATCTGGAGAAATAGACAGAATAGACCCTCTCCAAGTCGACTATAGGGCCATCCCGTCTTGACTTCCTGCCAAAGGTGCTCTCCTCGCCACTCCTGTCGCAGTCCTTTGGCCCGTTGCCAGGAGGATGCCTGCCCTCCTCCTGCGACCTAGGGCGTTTAGCTCGTTCTTTCTGGGCCTGTCGTATCTTCGCTTGGTGAAGTCGATTCAGCTGGTCTAGCTCGTCCTGACGATGCGCCTCTGCCAGTTCTGCCTCCTGTCTCGCCTTTTCCTCCCGACTGATCTCTGCAACCCTTGCCTCGATAGCTTCCTTCAACTCCTCCTTCACAGCTCTGTAGCGCTCTCCAGTTTTCACCTCTGTATCCCAGCCACTGATATGCCCTGCGCTGTGTTTTTCTAGCATGGCATGGAGGGCCTGAGCTATCTCAGATGCATTGTGCCGGAAAGAATCAGGCCTATGCTGTCGGGCATAAGGGGTGAAACGAGATTGCTTCTGTCTGTCGTTAATCGCTGGCATGGGAATGATTGGATTCTGCAGGCCACATCAAGGATGTTGGGGGCGATATATGGCTACTCTGGGTGCATGATGAGCTATGGCCCAGCGGCACATGCAGGCGTCAGCTATATCGCAAGCCGGCGATTACTCAGGCGAACAAAGGCCTTGTTTTCTGCCCTCTGCTATCGCTCAGGCATCTTTCTTCACTCACAACAATGGAAAGATTTGTGCGCATGGATACTCCAGACCTCACCCAAGATTCTGTGAATGCCCTGAGTTTCTCTCCAGATGGCTCGCTGCTAGCGGTGGGAACGGACGACTCTCTTCTAATCATCTATCGCCTTCGGGACAACCACTTGGCCGCCCGTATCGTAACCGGTGCACCGGTAACTGCGGTGTTGTGGCATCCTTCTGAAAGGTATATGGTGTTTGTAGGGGGTGGGGATGGGCGTTGCACAGCTCATAGGTGGGATGGGGAAGATCTGGTAAGCACACTACGATCTCTACTATGCGGAAGATGCCTGCTGACTGCGTGGTACGACACAAGGAAGGCACCGTGAATGGTTTACAGATACCTTTGGGCCTTCCAGACCCAGGAGTTGTAGAGTCCTTCGATTACCATGCTGGCTCAGAAAGCTTAGCAGCTGCGGTTGGAAGCCAGCTTGCCGTCTTGCAATCCATGAATGACTTCAGTGAGTGGTCACGGACTGGCAGCTCCAGCGATTCCTGTTTACGCTAGATCCTTAGCCACCTGGACCTCACTTGCACTTCCGAAACCGAACATGCCTCCAACCCACATCTTCCCCAATGCAAATGACCAGCGATTGCTTCCTTTGTCTGTACATTTTGTCTCAGGGGGGAGAGATCTGGTGGTTTCATACCTGAACCATGGCATAATGTAAGGTCCTTTAATGCAGCTTACTCCCGCCTTAGATGGACTGATTCTCGCCTTCAGATGCTGGGACATAGCACGCAGTTCTCCCAAGTGGCATATTAGAACAAGAACGCAGCTGTAGGGCGGTGTGGTCTATCCCAACCATACATCTTACTGATTCAGGCTGTTGTAGGGGTCGTTCAGCTGTTGTTGGAGGGTCTTCAATAGTTGTACACGACTTAGGGCAAGGTTTTGACAGATATGACCTTGGGCATCAGCAGCTCGTGCACCGCTATTCTGCACCGTCCCCACCGGAGGCAAATGTTCCCCTGCCAGTGATAGCTGTGGATGATAAGGAGATTCTCCTTGGAAGCAGCTGCGGGGAGGTGAAGCTCTCCGACCTATCTGGCCAAATTGTGCAGACCCTACGCCATCCTGGTGCGTGAATGCA
This sequence comes from Phlebia tremellosa, assembly GCA_011032875.1. Lineage (NCBI taxonomy): Eukaryota > Fungi > Basidiomycota > Agaricomycetes > Polyporales > Meruliaceae > Phlebia > Phlebia tremellosa. The sequence continues at coordinate 23,087 of JAAIFI010000347.1, forward strand.
TATTGGCCTGTGCTATCAAAACTTAACTAAACGCCCTTTCTCTCCGATAGCAAAGCGCATCGTTCAGGCATTGGTGAGCTTTGGGGCATCTTGTGGGTCAAATGACGGATGCTCACACCTGGGGGGCTAGGCTTACCGCCGCATCGATCGCGTGAAGTATATTGCCATAGGTGCCTCTGAGGGGGCGCCGTATCTCACGGTATGGGAGGCCAGAAGGAAGGTGCCTAAAGTCCGCGATTCCAATGCCATGACCCAGTCGAAAGTGGATCGAGTGGCTACGGGCTCTCAAACTCGTGTCTGGGATTGCCGTCGCCTATCTATCTATGCTGCAGGGTTGTCTTGTGCAGTTCTTGCAATGTTTATCGCTTTCGAAGCGGATGGCCTATGCGGCAGAGTTTGCGTGAGTACCTCGGCACTTGCGCGGCAATTTTGGCTAACTGGGGAGGCATAGCTGCTTAAATCTAGCCCTCAGGGCTTACAGAATGAATCCTTGGCCCTGTCCAGGGTAAGCGTCCTTGTATTTTTCTGTCGAATGATGTCCCGACCGGTATCAGCCTTCACGCAAGATGGGGGACGCGTATGCTTGCTTCAGGTCTTGCCAGGAGTACACGGACGGCGCCGTCCAAAGGTATCGTCAATGGCAATCGGTTGCTCTGTCTTTTCTTGGCAACCTTTGGGCGGTGCTATGGGGTTTCGCATTTGGCATTATAAGAGCTTTTGCAGCTCTGCTCTAGGATTTACTAACCCGGCGGAAGGTTGCTGCCTCTTCTCTCTTTCGAGGCCTATGTACATAGGAGGCGCTTGCCTGAATCTGAAAGGCGATATAATAACTATTACTGTCGGTCGTAAAACGCTTCGGCCCATGCAATGGCAATCGTGGGTTCTGCTCGGCGTGCACCTTGATGCCTTTTTGCGAGACGGCATGCAGATCGTAAGGCCAAGGCATACCGATCGATCGATGAGCTGCCCCGGAATTTACCTTGCCGGTGGATGCGAGCTCGGCGATAGGTAATAACGCGATGTAGGGGCGTCAGCATTGGGTCTGCGTAAGCTAGATTTGAAGCGTGTTTAATTAAATCACATGACCGTGTTTGTTGAATTATTTGTCTGTGTTGGCAGGAGGTAGGGTATAAATCTAGGACGCGCTCGACGCTTTCCCCCCATCTCATCCTCACCGAGCTACGGGTCAAGTTTCGACTGCCCCTCGCTTCCTGTAGCTCAGGGACTGCTTCGCTATCTACGACGGGATACAAAAGTTTGTGGCTATGCGCCCGCCCTCCGAGCTGCATGCATCATGCCCGCTGCCAACGCCGGCCCTCCCGTGAGTAAACGCCTTGTCAGTCCGCGTCTGACCCGCCCCTCCCCACCCTCCCCACCCACACAGCTCTCTGACTTCGTTTGCCAGCGCCCAGGCTTCGCCCCTCGGACGCACCCGTCGCCCTTAGCGCATGCCCATCGTCCATCGCCCACACCCATCGCCCTTCGCGCACACCCGTCGCCCATCGCTCACACCTGTCGCCCATCGCCCATCGCCCATCGCGCACACCCGTCGCCCATCGCTCACACCCGTCGCCCATCGCGCGAACCCATCGCCCATCGCGCACGCCCTTAGCGCACGCCCGTCGCCCTTAGCGCATGCCCATCGCCCATCGCCCACACCCATCGCCCTTCGCGCACACCCGTCGCCCATCGCGCGAACCCATCGCCCATCGCGCACGCCCTTAGCGCACGCCCGTCGCCCTTAGCGCATGCCCATCGCCCATCGCCCACACCCATTGCCCTTCGCGCACGCCCATCGCGCACACCCGTCGCCCATCGCGCACACCCGTCGCCCATCGCGCGAACCCATCGCCCATCGCGCGCGCCCTTCGCGCACGCCCACTGCCCATCGCGCGAACCCATCGCCCATCGCGCGCGCCCTTCGCGCACGCCCACTGCCCATCGCGCGAACCCATCGCCCATCGCGCGCGCCCTTCGCGCACGCCCACTGCCCATCGCGCGAACCCATCGCCCATCGCGCGCGCCCTTCGCGCACGCCCACTGCCCATCGCGCGAACCCATCGCCCATCGCGCGAACCTATCGCCCATCGCGCACGCCCTTCGCGCACACCCATCGCCCACTCCGCGCACCCATCGCCCTTCGCGCACACCCGTCGCCCATCGTGCACGCCCATCGCCCACACCCGTCGCCCATCGCCCACACCCGTCGCCCATCGCCCAACCCCGTCGCCCAACCCGAGCCGGCTCTCCAGGCGGGCTTGCGGCGGAGGCAACACCTTTGGGGCCACGGCGGGGGTTAGATCGTCGTGGGACGTTCGCGGTTGGAGGCGGAGAACCCTGGCGCCGGCCGTCATCAGGAACGCACGCGCACGCGTCGGCCGTTGGGGCTGCGCGCGAGGTATTTCGAGGCGAGGGGTGTGCGCGGCTGAGGTCGTCAGCCCGCAGCGTGTCATTTCGACACAAGCGCAACGCACCCTCACGGCTGCACCCTCAAGCCAGCCGTCCGCCGACGTCTCCTCTCCCGTTGTGCATGCGTCGACCAGCTCGAAGCCTCGGGCGAGCGGGTTCCAAAAAGGGAGGCGGACCTGGGCCTTCGATGCGACGACGCCGTGGTCGGTGTAGGCGACAGTGGATAACGGTCAAGACTTCAATGAATAAGCGCGGAGCCGCTCGGATCGCCCCTGAAGAGGCGCCGGCGCTCTGTCGCTTTCCGTCCGTTCCAGCTCGTCGCCCTCTCTCGCCGTCCGAACCTTCACCCACGCCGCCTCTTCCGAGTAGCAGGTAGGCAAGTAGCGTGCCTCACCTACCCGACACCTTCGCCGCCGACAGATTGCGGATGCTTTCCCGGGACGCCGACGCGCGATCGTCTTGCGCGGTGACTCCTTCAGCTGCTGAGCCGCCGACCAGGCCCCCGGATCCTGGAGTGAACGATGCGCGGGATGCGGGAGACGAGGACGACCCGCCGCGCATCCTACTTGTGCCGGTGAGCTTGCATCGCGCTTTGACAACCGCTGCCACTCACTGCGTTGGCGGATTCAGAGGGAGCTGGAGAGGAACTTCGTCGCCGTGACGAACGGCGTCGTTGATAGCTTGTGAGTGCCGTATCCCGCTGCCTCGCCAGTCTCCTCACTTTAAAGCCCCCATGCCACAGCATGCCGGCCAGTCCGAGGGACCCTGGCTGCGAGCACATCGATCGCAACCTTGATGTCGCCCTCATGGTTGCCATTCGCCACCGTCAGGGCGCAGAGGGCACACAGGACCCGGAGATACAGTCGCTTTTGTGGCACCAGTTGTCAAAGGACGAGCAGGACGGTGTCATAAGGTCGTTCATATCCTTGGCACCGACGCGGACGAAATTCAGCGGGTCAAAGCTGCCGGACCTGGTAAGTATCCATCGTCAAGGGGACACCCTAATGGGATACGAGGAGCGTCTGTGAGTCGCACTCTTCTCCAAACCCGCTGCGCTGCAAACTAATTCTAGGCCAAGGCCTGAGCCCAGCAGTTCGGGAAAGAAAAGGCCACACCAATCAGAAGACCAAGGCACCCCGACAAAGAAAATCTGTGCACCAGGGTGAGGGGGTACTTTGTCTGATTTCGCGGCTGCAGGATACTTAGCCTCCCTTAGGCCGGCCAATACGCCCGCCTCCACTTCTGAGAAAACCCCCTCCAGGCGCCAGGCTAGGCGCAAGTCCCGAAGGCTGAAGGCCTGTCACGCGAAGCACTCCGTACAATCTTCGATGGTCGTACAGGCCTCAAGCCCCACGGTGGCCCTGGAGAACCTCAGATATGCAAGCGGCGGCTTCCAGGGCGTGGTCACTCGCCACGGTGACATGGCTCGCCTCAACCGCGCTATTGACTCTGGCAAGGTCGTTTCCGTATTGAGAAGCTTTAAGATGGTTCCCTTCCTACCCCAGGGGTGAGAACTTCCCACATCCCTTCCCGGCGCAAGCCCTGACTGCCCTTTGCTTTGACCAGGCAGCGCCCAACACGGATACTCGATGTCAAAGGAAGGTTGTTCATATACAGGACCGACCTTCCTCAGTGGATGAAGGCGGCTTTACCTCAACTGTCCGAAGAAGTACAGACCTTGGTAGCCAACACGTCCGTAAGCGACAAGGACCGCATGGGAAATTCCAGGGGCCGCCACTACTTTAACATAATGGGCATAGACTGCAACAGCAAAAAGGTGGGGTCTCCATCGGCTATAGGCCCGCAGGCTGACTGTCTCTAACACAGGCACCGGCCATGTCTAAGTGGCACAAGGAGCACATGGAGGCCGTCAACAACTTTTACAGGGAGGGATCAGTCATATGGCGAGCCACGTGAGAACGGGTTTATTTTCTTAGAGCAGAGGAGCCTACTGATTGAGTCTCTTCAGCGAATGGGTATCGGGGGTTCTTCGCCAGCAATTCCCAGGCGTCGCTGGCAGATTGGAAAGGGGCATCAAGCGCAACAAAGACCTTTATGGTGTCGACTGCCAGTTTGGCTTGTTCTACAACCTCTGTGTCAACGCGCCACTGCCGGACAAAGGGGTGCACGACGTTATCTGTAAGGCCCATTGCGATTCGAAAAACGGGGCGGTGCTGGTATGCGCAGTGCTTGTGTACTACTATGGCGAAGGTGGGCCCCCTTCAATTTTGCTTGAATAACCCTTGTTCAAAGGAATCCTCAGCCTGCCCTGAGGCGGATGAGCTTATTTGGCTCGTCATGTGGGAAGCCGGGCTAATCATCCAAGTTCCTGCCGGAGTGCTTGTGCTGTACCCTTCTGCACTCCTCCTGCATTTCAACTTTGACATCTCAAGTAGGTCTTCCTCCCTCTCATCTTTGCATTCTTATACAGCTTTGTTTAGAGCTGGAACTGGTCGTCACTGCCAAAAACGAAATGCCAACCAAGGCTAACTCTTATAACCTGGCTAAAGGCAACAGCTGTCGTGGCGGACGAGGGTCCATGGTGTGGTTCACGCAAGCATCGATGCTGCGCAGCGGTGAGCTGCCTTGCGCAACCCTCAAGGAGAGCTTGGCTGCTGAAGCCCGGCTTCAAGATGAGTGCCCACGGGCTGAGCCATATTACATCTGTAGCTACGATGTGGCCCACCACTTGGCGAAAGGGATGTTTCCTTCAAATACCTAATACCTAGATTGTTTGTGGTCGGACCTGTGCATACCCTACAGAGAAGTATGACCTTAATACAACTTTCTGTTACAAATATACCCCTAAGGCATGGTAAAGCAGCATACGGTGCAACTCTCCACTGAGAAGAGAGGTTTCAGGCAGCATCGGAGGGGGCTGCGCCCTAATGTTACAAGATTGCTATATAAGCCCAGATCATGTACACCATGATTTGTGAGCTCTACATCTGCCTTCCGAGACACACAGTCGAGCTCTTTGAAGGCTCTGAGGGTCGATTAGAACTTCAAGCGGGAGGAGCTTCTGAAGCACGCAAATCTTACAGCATAGGGTCTGGTATGGTTTGCAGCAATGGGCGGCGGAGGATGTTGGCATCCATACTCACACAGCGCCGACCTCAACCGACCTCTCCTACTTTATAATACAGGCGACCCCCAGCCTGCTGAGGAGGTTGAAGGCTTGGTAAGAGGATTGCCGTCGCTAACATATCCTGCATTGGGAGAGAGTCACATTGGTATGCGAGACGATAGGGCAGTCAAGTTTTGAAGTGGTGTGTCCCCAAATTAAATTATGCGACATTCCATCATCCTGTCTACGCCAGTACGTATCTGTTCTTGTGTTGGAGCTCGAATGGCGGAGGTGTGGCCGTGTAGTCATGACTGCGCATAGTGAGCGCGTTCAAAGCCTGGGGGATTGCCCAGCACAGATGAATGTATTCATGTCATGTAAAACATAGTCTCCCACTGTTCGACAGCCACACCGTGTACGTCGATGCGGTCCGCCCTGCGCCGCTCCGACTCGCGCAGGTCCAGAAGGATGCGCGAGCTAAGGATGTTCGGAAGCGCAATGGCATAGCCAAATCCGACTTCATACAACGCATACGGCACGAACACCACCATGAATACGTTCAGAAGTATCAGACCCAGCAATCTGATAGCAATATCAGCATTAGCGGCGACTAGGAAGACATACGATGCAAGAGGTGAGATAGGACGTACGTAGCGCAGTATAACGTGGTGTCGCGGAAGAGCACGAAGGCAATTCCATCACCCATGCACGGCCGCGCCCTGAAGACCGTGCACACCCGGAATACAAGCAGGGCGAGCAGCAGGACGGAGTATCCAGCCCAGCTCATTCTAGAGAGAAGCGCAACATCAGCACACGGGCGCATCGCTGCAGCGCATCAGGCAGGAAAGCTTAGTCGTACGTTATACCCAGGACCATGCGGGGCAGAGGCTGCGCATTCAAGCGGATGATATCTGCTTTCAAAGAGGATGATGGCTGGAAAGCCATATTCACGTCGATGCAAACGGGCTTCACGGCGAAGACTGGAAAGGAGTCAAAGGTGCGCGGTCAGCTGTGATCGAGGTCAGAAAGATGGCACTAGTGCTATCATACTCACAGCGAACGTTGGAGACATACGGCAAGAGCGTGCCGCATGCGACCCCAGCGAGAATCACATACCCGAAGCTGATCCAGTAGAGCCACCGCCGGCCTATCACGATATATGCTAGAGTCAGCCTGCACTCTTTCACGCTAGCATATACGCTTACTGCTCCGGTCAAAAATTGCGTACAGCCAGACTTGCAGGACAACTATCGGGGGTACGGAGGTCAATATGTGAGGACCATAAGTGCGGAAACGACTCACGTTGGACTATGACCGTGCTGAACCAGCCTGTGTATCACAATGCAGTTAAGCGGAAGGTAGGCGCGCGAAAGCGACTCAGGCACTCGCCGTACCACACGTGCAGTTGGTCAAGGAGGGCACCTATTTGAGTTGCAGGGTGGTCAGTAGTGGAGAGCCGGTAGTGGGAAGCTTGTACGGACATCTGAGCGGTAATACGACGCCACTGTCGTGAGTGCCAAGGACAATGGAGGTAAAGCGTGAAGACAAACCTTGCCGCGGTATGCTCCACAAAAAATAAAGCTGGAGGCCATGTCAGTATGGTGAGTGTAGGAAAAAAACTTGTTGCAGCCATCGTACCGAACATATAAGCGTATCCAATTAATAGCGATATATAACGGTTCTGTATGATCAATGTGTTTATCAGTAACGAATTGCGTAGATAGCATATGGTACACGCGCCGCCAGATAGACCGTCTTGGGAAGGGACCATGGGGAACACTTTAAGCAAGCGAGATGAGTTGATACCGTGGGGTGAATGCAACGATCAACGTACCCAGATTAATTCCACCTGCAGGGAGGATAATTATTAGCGATCGAGTGTTACGCCGGCGTCTTTTTCTTTGACGTACCTCTTGACTGAAAGTCATTGCTAAAAGCCGTTTCAGCTGCATGATGCCCGTGTTTCTAAGAAACATAAACATACCGTAGTCGTGCAGAATCAAGACCATTGAAGACGTGATTGCGTAGGAGGTGGCATGCTTGAGGTAGAAGAAGCGCGCCACCGTCAAATCATCAGTGAAGCTGGCGCCATCCATGAAGACGGTGATCAAGCGGGCAGGCAAGAGAGGTCAAGGAGGGGCACAGAGGGACATGGGAATGGGGCGTGGCGAGCAGGCAGCCTATTGAGTGATATATGCAACTTGTGCGGGCGCTCTGGCTGCTGTCACTGTAAGCTGGAAGTGACTGGCGAGCCGATGCCTGGAGAACGTGGAGATATGTTTGATTGACGGTAACCGAGGCAGCGCACGCTAAAAACATGCACTAAAACGCACTCTCGACCAATAAAAACCCACCCGTCCAATAATACGACCTCCGTCCCAATAAATCGCGGGTGGTAGGAAACTTTCGAGTCAGGCGCACAGTTCCCCGCCGGCAATTTACCCATACATGTTCATTTTTGATCTGGTTCTAGGATGAAAGACTGAACGGAGGCAACGAGATTCTGCGTCCTCATGCCATCCGCCTGAACCACTAGAGCTGCTCAATTCTCAGGTCAGGTCGCTCCAGCGTGCGCGTCTAAGGCCGAAAAGGGAAGGCCAGGCGATATGAGCGCTTATTCAGTATTCCTACGTACAACTAGTCGTAATGTATATTTCTTCTCAAAAACTCGTNCCAGGCGATATGAGCGCTTATTCAGTATTCCTACGTACAACTAGTCGTAATGTATATTTCTTCTCAAAAACTCGTGCCGGTGTGCAGGCACGTATCGTTCATGTGTGAAAAAAGTTTCAAAAAATCAGGTACCCATTGAAAGGAATCCAAGATCATATACGACAGTTACACGTCTCGGGCGTTAATGATTAGCGCTGGTTATACTGACCCGACCTAAGAATTGAGCAGCCCTACTATCGACATAGCTCAGCCCGCGCAGGGTGCCTGTGTTCAATACATCAGGAAAACTCTCCTTTTCTAATTTAGCTATT
>JAAIFI010000348.1:0-31498 GCA_011032875.1 Phlebia tremellosa
ACTCAGCTGAATGTGGCCAAGTGTGGCACCAGAAAGCATCCTGGTGGCTGACAGTGCAGGGAGTTCGAAAACTAGGTGGCTGAGAGCGAGCGGAGTTTGAAAATCCAGGCAGCTGAAGCGAAATTTGACAGGTGGTGTCAGATGAGGGTGATGGAGGCAGTGATGGGCACAGCACAAGGAGAAGTCGATGAAAAGACCTGAAAATTGAGCTGAGAGTAGCCCAGAGGATGCCTAGGAGGATGGTAGAAGAATGATAGATGGATGGCAAAAACTGAGTGACTTATGGGGTGGATGCCTTTTGGATGTAGTTGGATGTAAGGCCTAGCACCCGGGGCCCATAACCTGTTGAAACTGTGAGAGAACTCGACCAGGGACACTCAAAGATACAGACACTGTAGTCCGAGTTGAGCAACTATGTAAATACATGAGAAAAACTAAGTACTGACCTGCAGTCTGAGTTGAGCAACTGAGAGTTGCATTAGGGCTCAGACTGCAAGGTATCCGCGTCTCACGTGCGCTTATTATGTAGTCAAGCGCCCAGGGAACGTGCTAGTGGCTAAGTATCTAAGTCTACACTAAGTAGAAGCCTCAAAACTCAACGGAATGGAATACTGTGAATGGAAGAAATGTAGAGGGGGTTTGGGGTGTCCATATGCGCAATCAGAATGATGGCTAGACTAAAAGTGAGTCCTTGAAAGGGATAACAAAGGGTGCATAGAAGCGTATGCAGTATCCTTCAACTAACAAAGACCCAGCATCATAGTCCTCCTAAAGGGAGAGCTCCTCCTCCAGGGGGCTACGCCTTCCCAAAGAACAACTCAGTAGTTAGCAAGAGAGCACCACCAGGAGTGTGCAAAGTTTGCGGAAGCTTGAAACTTTGGGACTGGGAGTTTTCGCATTGGCAGGAATAATTAGCAAGAAGAACTGTTTTGATGCTAGAGGTAGATTTTGACGTTTCACCTAAAGAGGATGCTGAATACAACTGAGAATGGGCGATGTCTGTAATTAGCGAGACCTGCAATAGAGGTGATATTTGCTGGTCGACTCGTGAGGGAGAGAATGGAAGAGTTGCGACAGTACAGAGACACCCGCCCATAGCGATAGAGGTTGTTAGAGACAAATGGTTCGACCATCGAGGAGAAATGCTAAGCTCCTCCAGCATGCACTTAATGGAGCTCTCAGAGAGGGCTGAAACCATTTCCAAGTTAGCAGAACTCCTAGACAGAGCTCCAGGAGTGGAGGAGCGAGTAGAAGAAATCAAAGAGGTTCGCAAAGTGGAAATGCAGCAAGTAAACAAACCAGACAACTCACCGTTCGAATTTGAGTTCATCACCTCCCAAGTCATTTGTATCGAATCGAGCCAAAATAACCCTCCAGGAGAGGCAGTATCCAGAATATCTGTGTTAACCATTTCTGTCAAGCTAGAATTGTTAAACAATAGAATGGTCATAGCCAAAGCCAATTCAGGGGCAGACATATCTTTGATTTTGGAAGATCACTTGAACTCTATCCTAGCGACACGATGGACAAAGGTTAAGAAGGGCCTGAAGATGAAGCTCTATCAATTGACAGACAGATTTATGATCACGGGCTATGTCAAGCTGCCAATTTTCCTAACCGCAATGGATAAATTCATACTGAAACTCGAAACATAATGCTACATAGTGCCAGAAATGAACATTCCCCTCCTACTAGGAGAAAATTTTTACGTGAATTACAAGCTGAGCATACTCTACAGCCTCGAAGCGAGATCAATCCTTAGAGTAGGAAAAACAGACCACTACATACAAGCTTCTTTTGCTACAAGTTCCTACAGGCCTGGATTCATTATGATGAAGAGAGCAGATGACAACCCGTTCATCAGGGCAAAGGAACACCGCAGACTGAAAGTGAGAAGAAAAAGACTGCAAGCCAAGCTCAACTATCATCTGGCAAGAGTGATGGTGATTGCCGTCATTCCTCCCTTTTTGTGCAAATAGATAGAAGTGGATGCAGACTTCAGAGATTGAAACAAATGGTTCCTAGACAAGTTGATGATAATTCAGAAGGACAGGTCGGCACTACTTACCATGCCTACCTTGCTACACGCTGATCGTCCTTGAGTAGTTGTCTCTAAAACTTCAGCAACCCCCAGATCGGTGAGCAAGGGTGACGTGCTAGGAGAGCTATAACACTCAGAAAAGTGATCTGATCAAGTCAACGACTGGAAGCACAAGCCCGCGCAGGCCATTCGTACATTCATAGAAGCACAAGAAACAAACTGAGAAGACGTCCACCTGGAAGGTTTGACTCCCGAACTGAAAGGGGAGACAGACAGTCAGGAGGAAAGTTGGGGCTCTAAAACGGCAGAAATACTAGACAACACGATATATCACTCAAAGGATCTAGAAAATTTGCTAAACATAGGACCTGACCGGGCCCCTGAGGAAAGAGCAGTCCTCTTGAAAATACTTTGAAAGCACAAAATGGCTTTTGGATTTTTCGCCATTTACCCAGCGGAAATGAACATAACTTGCTTCTGGAACAAGACTCATAGCGCAACCTATGTACGCTGCCTCACCAGCAAAATGCAAAGTAATTGATAAGCAGATAGACAACTGGATAGCACTACAAGTGACAGAGCAGTCAAAGAGTTCATGGGCAGTGCCAATAGTTATAGTCTACCGAACAACAAACCTCGTTTCTGCATAGACTATTGCTGATTGAACACAGCTACAATACCAAATGAATTCTTCATCTCACGTCAGACTGACATTCTGCAGGCCCTCTCGGGAACCCAGGTACTTACCTTGCTGGATGCTCTATCAGAGTTCACACAGTTACACATGAAACCTAGCGACAGAGAGAAGACAGCTTTCAGAACACACAGAGGACTCTTTCAATTCTGCAGAGTACCCTTCGATCTCAGAAATGGACTGTCTATGCTCCAGAGAGTTATGCAAGGGATTCTAGCTTCTTTTCTATGGATCTTTGCCCTCGTATACATCAACAACATAGTCATCTTCTTGAAGACTCAGAAGGAACATGTGCAACACGTAGACCAAGTACTCCAAGCGATAGAAGAATCAGGCCTCACCTTGTCTCCCAAGAAGTGTCACTTTGGCTATGCGTCTATCCTCCTCCTAGGACAGAAGGTCTTGCATTTAGAATTTTCAACACATGAAGAAAAAGTCAAAGTGGTGCTAGAAATAGCTCACCCTTTGTCAAAGGCCACCCTGCAAATCTTTTTGGGCATGGCCGTCTACTTTGCTCCTTACATATCCTTCTTCTCCTTTCGAGCTTTCCCTTTGTTTCAGCTGCTGAAAAAGGGATAAGCCTGGATATGGGAAAAGGAGCAGGAATACACATTCGACTTGATTTAAAAGGCTTTGGCAGAGACTCCAGTGCTAGCCCACGCCCAGCCTGGACAACCGTATCGACTCTATACAGACACATCAGACGTAGCTCTGGGAGCTTACCTGCAGCAAGTACAGTACATCAAGGTAGACGATCTGAAGGGCACTGAGGCCTATAAAAGAATTGAATCAGAATATGTGAAAGGGAACGCACCTCCATCCCTCATTGCCGTTGTATCCAAGAAGATTAATAACTGATTGGAAAACCCTTCCTGGATGGAGTCATTTGAGGAAACGTGCATGCCAGTAGAACAAGTCATAGCATATTAGAGTCGCACTTGCAAGCCTGCTGAATGCAACTACTCAGCTACGGAAAGAGAAGCCTTAGCAGCAAAGGAAGGGCTAGTTAAGTTTCAGCCATTCATAGAAGGAGAGCAAGTTATATTGATAACAGACTATGCTGCTCTGCAATGGGCCTGAACCTATGAGAACTTGAACAGGAGGCTAGCAGCTTAGAGAACAATATTTGAAGTGTTTGCACCTGATCTAGACATCGTACACTGAGCTGAAAGGAAACAGTTGAACGTGGACCCATTGCCGAGGTTGCCGAGGGAACCTCCCAAGCACGACTCCCTGTGCTGGGACTGCACTGTACCGATTGTCACGGACCAGCTAGCGCAGGAGCTGACAGACGACAAGCTTCAGAAAGCTCCAGCCTGGAAGGTCTCAGACGTGACTAACAAGGAAGGAGGGCTGGCAAGGATTTCGTTGTGGAATGACCAAGTACACAAAAAGAACAATTGAGGAGAGAATAGGAGAGCAGTGCTGGCAATCAACAGGAAGGAAACAGAAAATTGAACTCACAACCCTGCTCAATTCGAAGACATTCCAGAAGTGAATCTTGGAAGACCTCTAACGGGGCTAAGTGATGAATTCAAATTAGAACTGATTTCTGGGTACAAGCAGGATACTTACTTTTGAACAAAGTGGAGGTCAATGCCTATTCAAGGATGAGAGCAGGCTACTCTTCATAAGAATAGCCCATGAACCTGCTAGGCTATGCATCCCCAAATCATCTGCGAAAGATGTCATTGACTTCATACATAGTACAGCCTGAGAAGGAGCCCATGAAGGTCCTAGAAAACTAGTGGGCCAAATAAGCTCCAGATTCTACTGGCCTTCCTTGAAGTTAGATGTGAAAAGCTATGTCTCCTCCTGCGATATATGTCAGAAGACTAAGATGGATAGGGGAGCCAAAGTAGGAATGTTATGGCCAAACTCCGTCCCAAACAAACCTTATGAATGGATATCCTTAGACCTCATCATGCTTTGACGCAATCCTTGTGATAGTGGATAGGCTTACCAAGCGTGGTATCTTCGCATCCTGCCTGGGAACCATGTCCACAGAAATGTTCGCCTGTACCTGCAGTTGGTGGTCTATCAACATGGGCTGTTGAACCAAATCATAGCAGACAGGGACCCACAGTAGACGTCAGCCTTTTGGAAGATGGTGGCAACAGAACTAGGCATACGCATGAGCCTATCCTCATCATATCGTCCACAGCATGACGGGCAAACAGAAAGAACGAACCAGACTCTCAAGACCATGCTATGCTGCTATGTCAGCCAAGAACATAATGACTGGGCCAAGTGGCTACCTATGCTGGTGCACTCCTATAACTCCTCTGTACACTCCTCCACAGAGCAAACTCTGTACTTCCTCTTGAAAGAATTTGAGCCCAAGGGTGCGCTAGATCTCCTGGCAAACACGAACAAGTATGAACATCCTATCTTAGCCTCAGCGGAAGAATTCGTTCTGGAGTTAGAAATCCATCAAAGGAACGCAAGAGATGTCATTGCACTAGCGCAGGAGCAAGCGACTAAAACATACAATTCTTCAAGAAGAATATTGGCTTTCAAACTGGACAATAAGGTTTTGATTAACCCTCACAGCCTACAACTAGTAGACATACAAGGCACCAGGAAGAAACTAGTGCAGTGCATGATAGAGCCTTTTATTGTGCAGGAATGGGTTATCCCAGTTACCTACAAGATAGCTCTACTCGATACGTACTCCATGAGCTCTATCATCAATGTGCAGCATCTGAGGAGATACAAGGAAGACCTAAGTTGTGATCAAAGGCCAATGTTGCCAGACTTGCGAGAGTCTGACGTTAAGGCCTCAGAAGAATACGAAGTGGAGAACATCGTAGCATGGAGGAGGAACAAGAGGAAGAGGAACGCAGTCAAATACCTAGTGAGATGGAAGGGCTTCGGGCCGGAGGCAGTCAGCAAGGGACCTAAGAAATGCTCAAGAGCTGCTCAGAGAATTTAAGGCCCAATACTCAGAAATCCCACGCTAAAAGAGAGTGGACCCACATCAGTAAATAGCGACAAAGTAAATATTGTATTATAACTGAGAAGCGAACCTTGACATGCAGTGACACGTCAACAAGAACTCTCGAGACTCCAGGATGCCAAGCCAGGCCTTCAAGTATCAGCCTTTCATGGGCCTGATTGACTATAAATTGATGCAAATCACAAATAAGAAGGAATATGACCTTACTTGGATGTCCTACACTCTCTGCAACTCTTTGCAAGCATACTGTAAGCTTGGAGACAAACTTTTCATTGTCACCAACATCCCCTATATTGCAGCTCTCCCCCCCCTCTGGAGCTCACTTCCGCCCGTATGCAGACGGTAGATTTGGTGACTTTGACTGGACCCTCAATACTCAGTTTTTTGACGAGAAGATCCATGGTGAGCTTTTTGTTTTAAGTAGCTCCACTCATTAGGACTGGTAGATGTAGCCTACGTCCCTTTGTACCATACGATGTTTGAGATGAAGAATTGGGAGAGGGGTCACGGCAGAGCAAAGACCTCTTTCTGGAAGCTGCTACACAGTCTATTCAACACTTCCATAACAGCCACCTCCAAAAGGTGTGGAGGGGAGATTCTGGAAGTTCTATGGGATGGCGAATTGGTAACCAGGATGGCCTTTCTATTGGAAGGAGAGGGTATCCTCTGAGAATATGTCAAGAATGCAGCTACGCTACAGAGGCACACCCCCAACTGGAGAAGCTATGTGGAATGAAATAACGCAGAAGAATCTGCCTCCTTACACTCGAAATGACTAATCATTCCTATGGGTCCTTTCGATTCTAATGTACCTGACTGCAACTTGTTATTATTGAAACCGGACAAGGCATTAATCGACCATCTTCTGATCGTCCATAATGAGCGAGACAACAAACTGTATACATCCTTGCCCATCCAAGATGGAATAGAAGTCTTCCTCTTCCTATACAACCCTTTCAAGTCGCGTAGTGAGGTTACAGCAGCCAGAGCAAATTGGGAGACAGTGTCGGGCCCTGAGCTGTATTTCCCTCCAATGCTTTTGTTCCTGCTTCCTGCTCCAGCCTTGCTAATGGGAGGGCTCAGAGGATCAGCCATTCCAGTCATGCTATATCTGTGAAAAAGAGACAAGATCATGCAGAATCTTAACTGAGGAAGCTTTAAAACATGGATATACTGCACACGTCATCAATGGAAAAGCTACTTAAGGCCCAAAGGACTGGTCATGCAGCTGTGCGCTGAATCAACAAATGACCCCCCCTGCGCTGCTTTGGGAACTGGATCCTTTACTGGTGTACCTGGCTAAGAAGGTTTGAGAAGCGGCTCTGTGGAAAGTATATACCTTTCTTGCGCTGAACGACTTTGAAAGACTAGCATTCCGCTCACATCTCAACATTATTCATGCTTCTAACTTTGCACGTCCCTTCGTATGGGCTACTATCTGAGATCAGATTTGCAGAGCCTGGGGTTTTGCTTCTTATCCTCTTCGTGTGGACAATGAACAAATGCTAGACAGCAATGATGAACTGATATACAAGAAACACTGATGGCTATAAAAAGACTTGTGCTCAACTGATCGATCACTGCTATGCAGGCACTAGGGATACGCTCTGCGTTGGGGGGCAGTATTACGGGCATGCATAGGAACTTGCTTTTGGTACTCGTACAAGTGTAGAGGAACGTCTTTAGGGAACGCGAACCGTATACCTTCTATTCTTGCTAGCTAAGTAGAGTACAAGCGCTCATGTAGACAGACCGTCTGGGCTGAGATGCAACTCTCAGTCATCGCACAACTTGTGTATATTCAACTACATTGACTATTACTATGACATACTGAATCTGCTACTTGTTCTACCTACCTGTCAACTAAGACTCTCTGGGACGCCCTACCTGCTAAAAGCTAACTGGACTGAAGAATAATATTCTTCCTCATTTGGTTTTATGGAACCTCCGGCTACCCTCAGTTTCTGGTGATCCCTAACACTATAATGTAGAAGATTGAGATCACACTGGATAATGTACTCGAATGCTACAGGCACCACAAGTTGAACAACAACAGTTCTGTCTCTCTGTCAGCATCAAGCGCGCATGCAGAACAGGACACAGTATCGGACGTAGACAATGAAGTGCTGGCACTGGCCACAGACTCAGAGTCAAATGAAGGATGATATATAGGTGAGGACTCAGACCGTGACTTTGACTAGTAGTTAGAGGAAAATATAATATTTATATAGTGCTATATTACTATATACACTGATACATTTTACGGTGATTGGGCTATGAGTTTGCATAGGTAACCTACTGGATACCCATTGACCTGCAGGTCTACCTGCATCTATGAGTGACCTACAGGTGAACCACAAACTCATGAGTCAATGATCCACAGGTCCAGATGAGCCAGCACCAAATTCAGGTGCAGATCCAGGTTACAGTCTGAGAAATATAATACTCACAGGTTCAGATCCGAGTTGATCTGCAGGATGCCTTGTATACACCTTTAGTTTTGGCACCCTCTGAACTATTGTTAGATACTGTGTCATGCTCCCACAATCATTTGTACTATCAACCTCTTTCTGCATAGGGTTGGATGGTACTTCCCCCACCTTTCTAGAGCTTTTTGTATCTTCTCAGTGTCCATGGAGCAGTTATGTCAGTATTATTCCTAATTCATGTCCCTAAGATTTGTACCGCCTTTCCCTCAATGGTAATATACACCTCCTCAGGTATTAGGTTCAAGGCAGGATTGAGGCATTGTTCATCTACTATTCTCTGTTGATATTCTGGCGTGTCTAGTGAAATTATGTGAGGCTTATTTATGTTGAATCATGCTTTAGACGCTATACACCATCGTTCTAACAGGGTAAGCAGCATATCATAGTCATCATCCTTAGACAAGTATGCCATAGTGTCATCAGCAGATAGTGATACCAGGACCTTGTCGGCTACTCCTGAAACTGAAAACCCAGTGAGGGTTAACTTTCTGATCATACATGCCATGAGCTCAATCACAATATTGAACAGGAGACATGATAGTGGGTCCCTCTGCCATATGCGTCTGGTTACTTTGAAAAGTGTGCTTCTGTCACCATTGACTATCACTATGGTCTCAGCTAGTCTTGTTTCAGACGCGTCAACTTGTTAGCGTAGAGCCTTTCGGACTTTTCCGTAAACACGTGATCTATATTTCCTGTCAACGCGACACGTCGAAACGTGTGTCTCCGACCTATGCTACAGCTAGGATGACTCCTCTGCAGCTGAATGTTGTCGGAGAGCTCAAATTCTGCACGCCAGAGGGGAGAACATTGCTCAGACTATTCTGGCTTCCAAACTTTCTTACAATCCTCATAATCACCAACTCAGTGTCACCGTCTTATGACCCGGGGCCACGCTTTGGTCGCCCATTTGGATGTTCAATTATTGCCTTCAAGGTGGCGGAGACCGTGCATTTTGAAGTCGTGCGAAGGAATTTGGCAATGACAAGTCAGTGACGTTCATCTCGTTCCTTTCGTTTACCGCTCTTGTAAAAGCTCCCATAGGGTTTAGTTTATCATGGGATGATATACACGGTGCTTTTCTGGGGGGTTTTCACAGCTTCCGGTGCAGACAGTGTCCTTTTCCGACGCGATGAGGAGTTGGGAGGCCGCCAGAGGGAGTAGACAGTGTAGACTCTATTTGATAGACTGTTGACCCATTTCATACGAGATGTTGGCCTCTGTCCACCTTGATTCACATCAGGGGACATATAATTGATGAAATCGAACTGTATATGATCCATATTATCTGTATCCATGTTCAGAAACTACGCTACAATTCGTCGACCAGTACTCTCACTCTCCGCGGCAAATGCCGGAGACGTCTCCAAGCGTCGAGCATGGGCGCCTCTATCCAAATTGGGTCGAAGGCCTCTACGCTCACAAGTCGACGCGTCTTGGTGCAGACTATATACGGTTATGGGATCGACTATCATCCCATTCCTAATATAGTCGGCAACGGAGACTAGGTCTCAGCATGTTCATAAAGAAATTGGACCATCTTTATAAGTTATTCTAGAATGTTGAAGAAACACATCACCTTTCACAAATAGTCATATGCAATTTTGTTATAGGCTTTTTCTTAGTCAAATGCAATATTTGCGCCATTTTGTTCTGTCACCTCAGCATAGTCAATTATCAATTACACAAATCAGACTTGGTCAAAGATGCTATGCTTTGATATGAATTTCACTTGGTTTTCGTGTATATATTTGGTGTATCTCCTTAGCTAACTTCATTGCTAGGCCCTTTGTAAACAGTTTGTAGTCCATATTGAGCAGGGTGATTGGCTGATAGTTGGACATCTTCTTTTGGTTGCCTTTCTTGTAAATTGGGCAAAGCCACCCTTTGGTGAATTCGAGGTCCAATTCTAGGTCGTGTGTCTCGATATCATTGTATACTATAGTGAGTACTTTTACAATATCCATCTGTTTCTTTCTGTCTACCAATGATGTCTTGTGCTGTGCAATCAATAGCTTTCATAACTTGTAGGGTATTATGTCAACCCCACTTGCTTTTCTCATTGCTGCCAACTTCAGGGTGTCCTGTACATTGTCCTTGGTGAGTAGTTTCTTCGAGTCTGACTCATCCTCTGGTATTATGGTGTTGACCTCAGCGAGGACTTTGTTGGTTATTTGCTCATGTTCCTCTGTGGTTACGTCGTGTTCTTCATATTGCAGTTGATTATGGTAGTCTTGTGCCATTTTTGCCATCTCATCAGATCTTCTGATATAGCATGATCCTGGGTGTGTCACGTTCAGAGCTTCTTGTACCTCTAGTGCATACATTAAATCACGAGGTCTTCTCTCTTTGTTAATGTTTGATCAATATTTGCTTATTGTCTCTCTGTCCTCCATGTATTTGGCTGCAGTGGCTGTATGGACACTCTTATATTGTTTGTGTTCCAGCATGTCAATTCTTTCCTAGATTAGTGTGATTGACAGTTGGACTTCCTCACTTGTATTCACATCATTGTCTGCCATTAGTAGGTCCATTTGTACTTATAGTTTTATGATTGTGACTTCAACTTTTGAGATTGCAATCCTAGCCCACATGTGGGCACATTTAATGATTCTGTCTTTGAAGTTTTTAAAGAGCTTTTGCAGATTGGAGTTATTGGAAAGCAAGAGTTTTGAGGTAGTCATCGAGGTCAAAGAGCTTAAAATTCTGGATCACTCTGCAGCACGTGAAAATAATGTAAACTAGTGCGTGTCTATCTAATCTACGCCGACACTATCCAAAGTGAGTAAGCACCTTATCCTTCCAACAGGAGTCAGCCATGCATTTGGCACCCTCAAGCTTTAGACCCAGTTTCCTTGTTATTCTCTGAAATTCCTGGTCTTTTAGTATAAAGAGGGGCATTGTCCATTGGCTAGGCCCCACAAATGGTGATTTCTCATTTACTATTCTCATTGATATGAGGCTATGATTGGTATGTATACCTGCTGTTGGTCTGATCTCCCAGTCTGATGTAGTCATGTTAAGCTGCTCAGTTGCATAGATTCTATCAATTCTGGATCTGCTGTCTGTACTCATTTGGTGGAATGTAAAATTACAGATATCTGGGTTTTGCATTTGCCATCCATTCTCTAGCTTAAAAAAGAGCCTGGTCTGTTATAGAGTGCTAACTGTATCCATGTTGTCTGGATGGCCTGGGAGCCAGTCAATACTCTCTTCTACAACATTGAAATCACTCATCATTATATCAGGTTTGTGAAGGTTTTGTTCTTCTCACTTTGCCTGCAGGTCCTTCCCAAATGTCTGGTTTTTGGTGGAGCATATTGTGAGTATTTGCAAGGTTGATTGTACATGTTATTGTACATTCAATAGTAGAGCTCGCCCTGATATTATTTCCTCAGCTTGGACACTTTCCGCTTCTTCCAGGAGTTCGTGGTTCAAGACCACAGCAACAGCTTGCGCATTTGGCTAATCAGAGTTAGAAGAGTAATTTATTTTTATATATTATTTGTACAACTCATGTAGGTTGTTTACGTGTTTCTCAGTGAGATGCGTCTCTTGTAAAGCGAGTACTGCAATTTTTTTGTCCCTCATGGGCTAATTCACATTGGGCCATTTGTTTCTCGGGCTGTTGAGTGCACCAATGTCCTCGCATGTTAATGGAGGCTATCTTGACAAATGCATGGCTCTTTCTATTATGCCATTGCATTTGGATTTGTAGTTGTGGTTGTTCTTGGTTTGTATCCTAGTGTTGTAAATATGTCGAGTTTTCAAAGACTTTAAGGAAATTTGACTAAGAATGTGGTGTTCTCACCAGCTTGATTACTGTGTATTTCTGCCTTTGCACCATCATCAAACACAAGGCTCCTTAGCCTGACAGCAATTCCGTCCATCAAGATAATTGCCCAGTATCATCAATGAATAATTACACCAATTTCTGAGACCACAATTGAAGATCAGGATTGACTCGATCGCGAAGTCATCTTACCAGGCACGCGTAGAAATCAGTAGAGTTTCCTAGAACACGCTCAAAGTGTCTTCTCTTCCATAGGATAGTTCAGTACATGTTAGTAAAATAGTTTCCATTACTGTATATAAGACTCGATTCCCGGGTTTAGAAGAGGATGATCTTTCTTTTTTAGCATTATACTTCATGAACTTGATATCTATTTGTGTGACTGTGTGATTTCCTTACTGCCTTAGTGCTAAGCAAATTACTGTCGACAGACTGTTAGTAAGACTTGGTCTACTAACTGCTGCAAGACTTGGTCTGCAGCGAGGTCTATTTCTCTCAGTATATACATATCTAAGGCTATACGATCAGTGACTTATCAGAGTTAGGGTAAGCAGTCATGCAGGGTTCCCAGAACTTCAGCATCATTACTAGATCCTGCTAGTCTCAGCATGTTATTCCTGTTGCACTCTCATTACAGAAATCCTTGACTCCTTGACTCCTGCCATCCTCAATCTTTA
This sequence comes from Phlebia tremellosa, assembly GCA_011032875.1. Taxonomy (NCBI): domain Eukaryota; kingdom Fungi; phylum Basidiomycota; class Agaricomycetes; order Polyporales; family Meruliaceae; genus Phlebia; species Phlebia tremellosa. The sequence continues at coordinate 12,654 of JAAIFI010000348.1, forward strand.
TTTACTCATAAGATTAAGGTGATATGTTTCATTCCTCTACTTGGTATAACTGACTATTGAATTTAGAGTCGATTACCACCCGGAAATTGACAAATCGCAACACCTAGTGTGGGTTTGTGGAAATTCTTTTTGCTTGCTTGTCTGCATGCCCCTCTTCATCTGGGCCACTCTCCTGAGCTGTTGAGTTCCTGGCAACATGGACTGCACCACCACCAAACTCTCCAGCTCAGTCATCAGAGGGCTGACTGACATGAAGGTCAGCTGCCCCTCTCATGCCAGGAAGGCTTGAACTATTGCTGCTAAAGTTATTCAGTGTAAGGTGTATATTTGATTGTGTATTGCCTTTTGTAAATATTGCATGTCTGACGTATAGACTAAATTGGTGTGAAAAGCCTTACCCAGGCTTCTACGAGTGGGCTATGTCTCCTCCCTGGGAATATCACTCAGACAAATCTTTCTAGCGTCAGAGACTTCAGCTTCTCAGCATGACATGCCCAGACCTCAATAAGTTGCCGTTTAAATAGGCTTGCTCCCTCCCTTAGGCTTTTACACTGCACACAGATGCTATGTGTGGGCCCTCAGAAGTTCAGGTCAACTCATTCAAAGGTCAGCTTATCATATCATATTTACAGAATATGATGAGGTTGGCCTTGCGACCACCCACGTCAGTCATCATGTTTGTCACTTAGGTTTTCGAGACTATGTTGACGCAGTCAGCATGGTTGAGGTATGTAGTTTTCAAGAGCATGTAATATCTACAATATTTTGTTCAGTGTGGAAATATATACTACTTGGAATTTATACGGTATATGCAGATATTATGGCACTCGTGCATTTCTCATGTATTGTACTAGTTTACTCATTTGCTACCCCATTGCTGGGGCGTAGATGCTCCACTCCACTTGCCTCTGCTAGACCTGCAGAAACTCCCTCCTCCATATCTGGCTTCTGGTCCTTTAGTTGCAATGTTGCACTTGTGAAGGGCTGGCTCTCTGTTCTAGTATGGGAGAATTGTGAAAGGGCAGAGTCTACGAGGATGGTCTATCCTATGGCACCCAAAACAGTATATGGAGTTTGCAACTACTCCAGTTTTTTTAAATGTTAACATATAGGTAAAGCCTGCAATAAGATTGTGTCACTCATACCAGGTCTTAGGATCATTCATCGGTGAGTCAATGTTGCAGTTTGTCAATTTCTAGATGATAATCGAGCCTGGATTCTAATAGTCATTTATACCAAGTAGAAAAATGAAATGTATTATCCTAATCTTACAAGTGAGTAAAGATTGAGGATGGCAAGAAGTTGAGGATTTCTGTAATGAAAGCATGACAGAAATAACACGCTGAGACTAGCAGGATCTAGTGATAATGCTGAGGTTACGGAAACTCTACACGACTGCTTACCCTAACTTTGATATGTCACTGATTGTATGCTATTAGATAGATATACTGAGACAAAACAGACCTCGCTGCAGACCAAGTCTTACTAACAGTCTCTCGACAGTAATTTACTTAGCACTGAGGCAGTAAAGAAATCACACAATTACACAAATGAATATCAAGTTCACAGAGTATAATGCTAAAGATATATAATTCTCTTTAAGCCAGAGGATTGAGTCTTATATACAATAATGGAGACTATTCTGCTAGAAGGTGCTAAATATCCTATGAGAGAGAAAATGCTTCAAGCGTGTTCTAGAAAACTCTACCAATCTCTACGCATGCCTGGTAGAATGGCTTCACACTCAAGTCAGTCCTGATTGTCGATTGCAGTCCCAGAAATTGGCATGATTGTCATTGATGACAATGAGCAATTATCATGACAGGCAGGATTGCTATCAGACTAAGAAGCCTTGTGTTTGATGATGGCGTAAAGGTGCGGCAGTGAGATTATACAGTAATCAAGCTGATGAGAACACTGCATCATTAGTTAAATTTCATTAAAGTCTTCGGAAACTTAACGTATTCATAACGGAAGTGCTGCCACCAGCTTTCAGACAAGTCCACGTGTGCTGCAACATCAGCTCCTGAGCTGACATACCCGGGCTCATACCAGATGCTGACATTATTGTCATCTTCAAGAATAAGAGCAAGAGGTTAAAGACTATGGAGAGGGATGCTAGTACGATAATAGTGACTGCAACTAAGGACAACAAGGTTGTTGTCATTGATACTGATACTGAGTCTCAGAAGTAGTGTATATATATAGACTTGTGTAATGTATGGTTTGTTATACGATCTATTGATACAGAGTCTCTATAACTAGAGAAAAAAAAAACAAGTACCTGCAGGTAGATTTGCCTGTGCAAAGAATTGAACCTGGAGTCGTGGTGAGCTGTGAGAAACAAGTCACCTGGAGCCATGAGTCTGCCTACCTGTGAGTATTCTCATGGCTCAACTCATAAGTACCCACGAGTAGAGCTGACTCATGCTCATCATTAGCCAAAACAGATTAAGCATCAGATCCAAAAAATAATATGAGACTTTGTCTGGGATAGTAAACGCTCCCTTCAGTGAACATGGATACACTATATCAACCTATTAAACAAGGAGAAATTAAATTATTAGATATTGTGATGTGTAATGAAGTCATACACCTCACCTAGTTAAGAACCTTCCTGACCATCAGAAGGAGACGTCCAACATAGGCGTATATGACAAACAAACTGATTGCCAAGAATGTAGTGGTGGACTGAGGGATTGATAACCTCAGTAAACTGAACGTGAGCCTGCAATTATGGAACGCAGGTCTTGATTACCACTTAAAACTGCCTAAAGACATTAAGACAATGCTCCTAATGGGCGGAAAGTATTACATGAACTTCAGTGCAATTTAACTCACCTCATCTTTGAAGAAGGACCTACCAGCTTGGTACCATATTGGTGTCAAAGGCCACTTACAGAAACTGCAGAACTGCTAGACTGCAGTCTGCCTGAGGAAAAACTACCATGTAAGGACGGTTGACAATCTGCTGAAAGTGACAAGACACATGAGAGTACACGACTCAGATTACTAATGACAAATGCAGTGTGTGTGTGTTGCGTGCACCCAGGACCGAGCGAGGGGCTGTGCAAGGCCATACAGCTGTTGTGTAATGGCTACAGATGTATTAATGACCCTAAATGAAAAGTGGTCACCGGAAGTTGTACCCTATAATGACGGCCTATCTCTGACTGCAAAAAGAAAGGAAAAAAAAATGAATAAGCAGAGATGGACGAGGGAGACGGCATTATTACCTTCAACTCCACAGTGACAACCTGAGACATTACACATGGATTCAGGGTGTTCAGCAAAACTGACAAACAATCAGCTGCACCAGCACATAGAGCTCCTGAAGCTAAGCTGATGAACAAAAAGATAATGATATACATTGACAGCTCTTGCATGAATAATAGAGATCTGAATGCTTCTGCAGAGAGCAGAGTATGGTACAGCGAGAATGACCGGCACAATAAGGGACTGAGAGTCCCAGAAAGCCTTGCTCAGACCAACCAAGTGGGTGAAGTCATGGTGGTCCTACATGTGGCAATCAAAATGGCAAATTTTGCCCCCCTTCACATTATATCAGACTCAAGGTACACTATAAAAGGGCTGATGTAACGACTTCACACGTTCACACACACACGCGAGTAATACGGCGTCGTATTTACTAGCTACTGTGTATGTAAAAGATAAAGTACTCTACCTGATTGTCCACGATGGCCTTAAGGGCCACTGGTGGTGCTATACAGTACCAGACCCACGTATATACCTTATATGGTAATTGGCGCATCACCGATGCACCAGTTCCATACTTAGTCAATCGTGGCTGCCATATATGGCAGCCCGCCGACAGCCAGCACTTGCGCCGAGTGCGCCCGGACAGCGGTTCCATCATGGACATCTCCGATGTACTGAATGTTCCGGCTGGAGTATCCTGGGAGCTGAATCGTTGGTTCAGCGTGCACGATAGTGGCCACCGTGTTCATATACTGTGCGATGAGGCTAAGGTCGTCCGTGAAGGGTCCCGTTTGAGCAATACGGTAGAACCCCCGCAGTGTGTCCATGTTAGAGGCGCGGCCGGATGGGTCACGGGTCAGCCCTGGCAGTGCCAGGGACGGATGAGCCTGCAGCTCCGTCTGCAGTGTCTCCATCTGCGGAGCGTTGTCGCCTTCAGCCACATAGTCCATAGACTCCTGCTGCAGCGGTGGGTCCTCCGGAGCTAGTGCAGGCCCCATCGCCTCATCGTCGTCGGGCGCAACATGTATGTTGGCTCCTGCCACAGATACTGCTAGCGACAGTGGTCGCTGCAGTGGACTTACTGGCAGGGCGTGAGCCATGCCGTGCTCTGTCGTGAATGCGGAGGTGATGGATGTCGTGCCAGTGCTGCTGGGTTGGGTAGATGGCATTGCCATCAATGATTGTGTAGTGGCGGTGGCGGGCTGGTCCTGAGCGTCCGTTTGGCCGGCGTCCGCAGCCGCGCGATTCATGCGGTATGCCTGCTTCAGCTGGCTTTTATGCGGCACCCACCACGGTCGTTTCCATTTTATCTCGAGCAGTTTCCTTTGCTGCTCGTCGCGCTCCGCCCGTGGTGTACGACTCGCCACGTTTAGCCAGTCCCTGACCAAGAAGAACGTCTCCAGATTTCCTGGGTGCAATCTGACCTCGATCAGCTGCTGCATTTCTGCATCATTGCGAGGCAGTCAATAGCGGTTCCGTCCATGGTCCCACAGGAATGCCAGCTCTTCGCTGGTGGTGTCTGGCTCCTCTGTGAGCAATTGCTCACGCGTGAGCCCGTTTTGGTTATGATAGCTGGTCCGGCCGTTGATGCGTGCCATCAACAATCCTGCCGATGTTCTGGCGGGGTGTACGCTCCCTCCCTCTCTCAAAACGGAGCCGGCGATGCGTGATCCCAGCGACGCTGTCAGAGGTGGTAGTCCGTGGATTTCAGCCACGGTGGCTTGCTGCTCAGTGCGCGGATGCCCTGCCGGCACGGTGTGCGGCAGTCCAGGATACCCCTGCGGCCACTGCTGCAGATCCTCCACCGTCCATCGGTGCCCTGTAATTGGGTTGTTGGCGGTGACAGTGGGTGCGCTGGACGGGTAGGGCAGGGTAGCGTCAAGCAGAACGCCATACACCGTCACGGTGGCACCTTGTGCCAACCGTTCGACCAGAGTGCGGTGGTGCTGCACCTCCGCCTCAGTCCGACCCGGCGCCATCTGCAGATGGTAGGCATAGGGGTCTTGGTCATACGCCTGAGCGCGCCGCTCGCGGGCCTCATCATGCAAGCAATCCAGCTCCTCCTCACTGTCCTCATCGTAAGGGTCGCTGATATGTGCCCTCGACGGGCCCGCTCGCGATGGCCCCGCTCCTTCATCCACATTCATTGCCACCGCTTTCTCCGCCTTTCTCGATGACCGCACCTGGCGCTGGTCATCATCCTCGTCGCCGTCCGGGCTGCCCCCTTGTCGCCGCACTGGCGTGCGCTGCCTCCTGGAGGGCATGCCACGCCGCCTCTCCGGCGAGGCTGAACGCCGACGAGCTGCAGAGCTGCGCGACCGGAACGGCGAGTCGTACTGGTACGACGACCGTGACCGCCCCCGGGATCGAGACCGTGCGTCCTCAAGTTGGTCGTGCTTGTTCTGCCAGAACCTAGCCGCCCCCATGGCGTCACCAAAGTCCTGCTGTACCAACGCCAGCCTCTCCTGCAGCTCGTAAATCAGGCTGCGGTACTCAGCCGTGCGACGCTCGACCTCTTGGTCGATACGGGCGCACTGCTCAGCTTGCGCCGTGCGGTACTCGTCGGTGTGTCTGGACGCCAGCTGGTGCTGGATGGTCGCTGCGCACTCCAGGCAGCTGCTGCCTTGGTGGACAAGTCCAAACGTGTCGTCCGCCGTCCACGGCAAGAGTGCACTCACACGATGCGAGTGAGAGGTGCCCGGTGCTCGTCATGGCGAGCGGCCTCTGTTTTCGCGGTCACCGTGCGACGAGCCATGCTCGTCGGTGCGGTGGGTGTGGTGGTCGTTGGAACGGCCTTTTGAAGGCTGGGATCCGTCGCGCGACGCCATTGGTGCTGTAGCGACAGTTTGTCCTGAGGTGGTGGCGACGAAGGGGTTTTTCACTCCAAGAGTTGAAGTGCTGGGGTCCAAGAGCTCTGGCACGGCGATCATAAGTACTATACGATCACGTGCCAGCGCTCGGCGGCCTGGTGCGGTCCGTTCGTAGTTTTCTCGAGGAATTTTCCACGCTGCCTCGTGGCTCGCGTGGTCAGTGCCTGGCCTGGAGCGCCGCCTCAGAGCGCCCTCCCGTTGGGCGACTCGGCAATGATGCTTGCTTTGCGTCGATCCTGACGTCATCGTCCGCCGCCGAGCAGTCCGTAGTCATTCGCGCGCAGTGCGCGTTCTACGGGGCAGCGAACGCCAGTTCGTAATGCCTAGTAACTCGAAGTATCGGTCGAGTGCTTCCAACTTGGTGCACTCTGAGTACGGCTCCCACGTCGTGTCGCCAAGCGACCATTTCACTAATAGCTCGACCTTGTTGCCCACCCATCGGTGGCTAACAATGTCGTCTACCAACCACTCCGTCTCTTCAGGAGTGCCCATATCATAAAACGTACGTGTTTTACGATGGGGAAACAGAATGTTGTCGTTCTGTTCATGCCGTCGCAGGAGGCTGACATGGAATGTTGGGTGCACTCCGCATGCAGCCAAATCCTCTGGCAATTGCAAGGTGTAAGTTGATTTGTCGGAGTTGCAGGCCACAATTGCAAACGGCCCGATGTACTTAGGTACCAGTTTCCTTGCCCATCCCTTGGGGATGGATAGATTTTGTGTGGACAAGTAAACTTTGTCCCCCGTTTTCAGAGGCTCGTCTCGGCCATGCACGTCGCGCTCATCTCGGCGACGCTTGTTCGCATGGTATGTTTGCATTACTCTGCTGTCGATGATAGCGTCGTGCGCTATCGACAGGTTATCCAGGGCGCGCTGTGCAAACTGGCGCACGCCCGGCATGGCTGAGCCCTCCTTCAGTGATCGAGTCATCACAGGCATGGTGCCGTAGTTCAGTTTGAATGGTGCGAACCCGGTTGATCCGCTAATGCTCGAGTTAATTGCAAACTCGACCATTGGCAGATGCTCGACCCAGTCGGTCTGGTCAGGCTTAACGCATCCCCGCAGGATCTGGTTCACTGATCGGTTTGTTCGTTCAGTCATACCATCCGTTTGAGGATGGAATGCTGTTGACATCAACAGCCTGGTGCCAAGAAGTCTGTGCACCTCCTTCCAGAATTTGGAGGTAAACTTTGTGTCTCTGTCCGACACGATAGAGTCTGGAACCCCGTGCGCTCGCACGATCTCCTTCACAAACAACCATGCCAGTTCAGACGCTGTTATGGTGGTTTCGATGAGGATGAGTCGTACCATCGACGTCAACCGGCACACGACCACCCACAGGTAGTCATACCCGCTCGATTGAGGGAACGGGCCTACAAAATCCATGGATATGGAGCCCCATGGTCGTGTAGGCACAGGCAGGCTGTGCAGCAGGCCAGTCGTGTGCTGGTTGCTGGTCTTAGTCGTTTGACAGACACCGCACAAGTCACACCATGTTAGCACATCACGTCCGAGGGATGGCCACCAATACCATCTTCAGATGTAATCTGTGGTCTGCCTATGACCGTAGTGACCTAACGTAGTGTGTGCTTGCTCCAGCACCACACTCACCAGCGCTTTCCGGCCCTGGCTAGATCGCGGTATACATAACACCTTGCTGTCTGCCCGGTTTGTTGACCATAGCAGACCATCGCAGAGGGTAAACCCGTTATGTTTGCCAACGGCAGCAACGACCTTGCTCAGCACTGGGTCATCACGGTATCCCTCTCGCACACGGTCGAGGAAGTCATCTTGTAGGCTGACACTATCATTCAACGGAGCAACTGCATCATCTGGTATCAGTGCCCGCGGCTCATCGTCCGCGGTTTCGACACCCTCCGCTACTGGTCGCGCATGGCTGCCCAGTTCGGCGGCCTCCTTCCTGCGATCTTCCAGTGTTTCGCGAGCGACAAGTGCTCGTTTGGGCAGGGGCACGTCATCAGCTGACGGTCCCACTCGCATGGAACGTAGTTCTGCGAGTTGGTTTTGAGGCAGATCCTCTCCTTCAGGATCGAGTTTCGCATCAACTGCCACATAGTCGTCATATGGATGGACCTCGCCATCATGGTCCATTGAGTAATACCAAGATAAACAATCTGCCACTTTGTTTGTCTCGCCCTTCACATAGTGAATGGAATAATTAAACCTCGACATAAACTCCATCCATCGCGCCTGGCGATTGGATAGTCGAGGCTGGGTCTTAAAAAATTCAAGAGCCTTATGGTTTGTCACGATCCTAATAGGTCGTCTGAGGAGTTTATCCTCCCATTTCGTTAATGCCTCCAGAATGGCAATAGTTTCCAACTCGAACACTCGGTACAAGTTCTGGGCCGTTGTAAACTTACGGGACATGAAGCCCGCCGGTCTGCAGGTGGTCCAGTCGGCACCCTGACCCAGGACCGCCCCCACTCCCGACGCAGATGTGTCGCATATTACCCAGATAGGATCGTCCTTTCTGGGGTCAATAGGGTGCAGTATGGGCGCCCTACACGCCAGCTGTTTGATGAAATTGAAACAGCTCTGGTGAATTGGCCGCCACTCGAACAGGTGTCCGTTCCGAGTGATTGCAGACAATGGTCCTGTATACGCTGACACATCTGGCATGAAGTGTGCCAGATACTGCATCAGCCCCAAGAAACGTTGAATGTCGCCGTAATCTCGGGGAGTCCGCCATTCCCGTATGCGTGCCATTTTGTCCTTGTCGGCATGTAGGCCACGGTCATCTATAACATGACCCAGACAATCCATTTTCCGTGAATACAAATCACATTTCTCCGCCTTGAGGTACAGCTCGGCCTTCCGAAGAATGTCGAACACTGCCCTCAAGTGTTTCTTGTGGTCAGCAACACTGTCCGAGAACATGAATATATTGTCAAGATATACGTGCACAAATATTCCTAGGTGTGCCCGGAATAGGTGAGTCATGAGACGTTGGAACGTCGCTGGTGCGTTACAGTCACCTTGCTGCATGACATTGCTCAGCATGGTACCATATACCGTGGCGAACGCAGTTTTCCATACGTCCTCGCTGACTACGCGTATCTGTTCGTACACATCAGACAGGTCGATCTTGGATCGCACCGTGGCACGGGCCACGTCCTCTCTGATCTGGTCTTGATCAGGGAAAGGCGTGACGTCCTTCACCGTATTGTCGTTGCGTCGCCGACAGTCAACCACAGTGCGGAGACCACCACTTTTCTTGGCGATGCACAGCAGTGGCGCCGCTTGGGGTACTGTGGCCTGTACCCACCACTTAGCGGCAACATACCGCTGTATTTTCTCCATTAATATGGGTTTCACTGCATCCGCGCAGCGGGGCAGCCGTTGAAAATATCGGAGCTCATCATCGATGAGCGGGATGTGATGATCCCGCATTGGAGGAAGCTTTTCTGGGACTCCACTGGTTATATCACTATATTCCTCAAACCAGTGCTCGCGTAGTTGGCGAAAGTCCTCATGGGACTTATTACTGATGGTGTTATCAGATTCTTGGGCGTGCGCCGCCTGCAGTCGCACCACACCTTCAGTTGCCTGCGACCGAGGTGCATTATCCTCGGGTCGGTCTACTGTCTCGTTGGCAGGCTTCTGCAAGCCTGCCTCTCCTCGTCAGTGGCTAGCAATCCCTTGTCTTCGTGCAGATCGGGGCCCTGAAGGCAGTCGATCAACAGATCGCTCTTCTGCACGTAGTCCAGGAACTGAATGACCCCCAAACTCGATGGTGTTGGTGCCAAAGTTGAGCACCATCTCCACTGCCCGCATGTAGGGTGTGCCTAGTATCACGTTGTAGTGATCCAAGTTCACGACATCGAGGTAGATGGGCCGACTATCACCATCCAATTCTACTTTGGTTCGCACGCCAAAGTTGATGCGTGATCGACTGCCCACACAGCCTAGCTGTAACCCTACAGGGTGGGACAGCGAGAACGCTGACACCCTTGATATCCTGACGAAATCAGGGCTAATGCAGTTAATCGTACTTCCTGAGTCGATTAATGCTTTCGCTCTGAGGCCATTGATGACGCAGTATACCATCATGCATGGTGCCTTCTGCACCGAGCGTTCTCCCACCGTGCCGTTAGGTCTCATAGCAGCACGGTAGACCCTTTGGTCGTCTGTGACGGTATGCAGCTGCACAGTCATAGCATTCACCCGGGGAACATTGCCGTCCCCGTCATCGTCGCTGGAGTCAGATGCATCTGACATGGTATCTAGCGAGGGTATGTCATCCTTGCCGGGCTCATTGCTGACGGTTTGCTGTAATTCAGCTGCTGGGCTGTTGTTACTCTCCCATTCATCTGCATCGACAAGCGATGGCATTGATGAATGATCAGAGTCTGGCCTGCGCGCGAGTTCATTAGCCTCGCGCACGGCAATTCCTTGGACAGCCCGCAAGAACCGGTCTGTCACCATCTGGTACAGGTACATCCTGTTGTCTTGCACGGTGGGGATGTACTGATCATCGTTGTCATCAGTTTCAAGGTTGTCTAGGTCATGGGCGGCTGCACCGATGAACTGGCACCATTCTCGGTCCCTGCGTTGGTTTCTGTAGCCCATGTTCTCTGCAGACGCCTGTAGCACCTCTCTCGGCGCGCGTTTAGCAATTGCTGATGTGATGGTAAGTAGCTCTGTCCGGAGCTCAGCGCCCTCTTCCAGCAACATGCTGATCATCATTTCTGTTCCTTCGAAATGCTGGTCCTCCTGCCCAGCTGCCCATTCAGACTCATCAGGCATCCGAGGAGGCAGATCCAGCTCATCCATGGGTATGCATGCAGGGTTTTGCGCATAGCTGTCACTCAAGCGGTGTGCTACCCCCATGGATAACCATGTCCTCATGTGGTGATGAGCCATTGACTCATCCTCCTCCATGCCGACCTGTCCATTGATGTCGTGGCTAATGCGCTCTTGTCGCTGTTCAGTATCATGTCCGCTGACCTTCGTAGTCATCGTATTGTCTGTCCAATGGAAGGTGTGCCATTGTCCACTGCGTTGCAACTGTGGATGGTCGTAACCATCATCATCCAACCCTTGGTTGGTTGCGGAGTATAGTTGGTCGCCGTCGATGCTGCCTTCAGGTTTGTCGTCAACAACCCTGAATGACCTGAAGTGTTCAGGTAAGACCTCGTCCTCCCCTTCATAGTACACCTCATCGTACTCGTAGTCTTCATAGTCATCCAGGGCATACTCGCCTGGCGACTCATATTGACTACCCTCGAGTGGCGGATCAAGGGCTTCAGCTGCATCGAGTTCCTCCGGTGCTACCTCCGCGGGGTGATCCTCACTTTCCACTTCACCACTGGTTCCCACACCAGAGTCCTCTGCAATACGCCGCAGATTAGGTCGAGCTGACGTGGACTTTGGACAAGCAGGGTCGCTCGCATAATGGTCAACACCATTGCAAGCGTAGCACATAACACTGGACATGTCTATTTGCTTGCCCTTATCCCTCGTGAGCGGCCTACTGGCAGATGGGAGTCGTTGCAGGCCCGTCCGGCTCAATGTCCCAGAGCCTGTGGCTCCAGGGGCATTTGAGGAGCGTGGTGCTTGGCCCACAGGTCAACGTGATTGTAGCTGCAAGGCTCCATCACTCGCTGCAGCGAATGGACGGTTACGCAGTCTCAGCCTTGCTGGGAAACGCCTGGCTTGCCCGTAGGTAGCCTGAGAAGTATGTGGTGCTCCCTGGCTCATTGCAGCGCTAGGCTGTTGGGCTGATCCCTGCGCAGTAGCACAATGCGTGCGTTCGTACGCAGCCATGTATTGATTGGCGTTCTCTATGTCCAATGCTGTGTGCAATAACTCGCGTACTGACGATTTCTCCGCGGACTGCCCGCAGCCCACGGTTAGCTCGTGAACGAGCGCACGCGGCAACCCACGTATGAATCGTCGGCGGAACGTGTATGGGTCGGGTCTGAACACCATGCGTGATGCATGCTTACTTAGTTCCCCAAAGTACGCCGCCGTTCCTGCTTGAGGATCGAATGTTACCGCTTCGAACCTCTCTGTGGCTGCTTGTGCAGTTGCCTGGTGAATGAAGCGACTGTATAGCGCACAGATTACATCTGCGAACTGCCAGTCCCGTACCAGGCGGTACGGCGAGCCCACTTCCTGGTTGTACCAGTCGATTGCTGGGCCTGTGAGCAGTAGCCCCAGCAGCTGTACTCGTTCAGCATCCAGCTCGTCACCCGTGATCCTGGTCACCCTCAGCCATCGGAGCACATTCAGCAGCCAGTCTTCAAACACATCGGTGTCGTCGTCGCCGTTGTATGATTTGGGTTGTGTTACTTTCACATTCTTGATCTGCGGTAGCAGTTCAAGAGAGGCTCCGACTGATTTGTCGATGCAGTTGCGAATCCAGTCCATTGCTGCTTCCTCATATTGGACAGCAGCTTCATCCATTGGCTCAAATGGCACTGCTGCTCGCCGGGAAGGGTGAGCAGCTTGGAACGCGCTCGGCAACAGCCCTTCGTGCAGGAAGTGAGGGTTAATACCACTGGCAGGACGCTGTGGTCCTGCGCTATCCGGTAGTGGTAACCTTGCTGGCCTTCACCGCGGCGGCATAGGTATGGAGGAAGGTCTATCCTCATCATCGCCTTCGTCACTATCGGATGAGCCTCCATCATCTCCACCTGGATCTGGTCGACCTCTCGACTGGGGCCCTGTCCCCATATGCGGGGGTGGCTGACGGCGCGAGTCAAGTTCACGGGGAGCGACAACCTTGCATGCCCGCGGGACTGAGGTGGAAACAGAGCCACCTGCCAGACCTGCCTCCTGCAGGCGGGCTATTTGCGACTTGCCTACTGTAGTACGAGCCAGGTGCACAGTCTTATGGGCACCTTCATGGTCTGGGTCGCTGCTCGACTGCTTTTTGTCATTGGTCTTCCGGTTCTTGTTCATTTTATCTAATTGCGCGAACGTCGCATCCATTCGCCTCAACTTTTCGAATGTAGATTTACGCTGACTCTCAATCAGCTTGGACCACTGCTAAGTCTAATCGTCAGCATCCTCAGCGATCTTGTACATCTCCTCATATGCTGCGTTAATGAGCCCTCCAAGTCCCTCTTCGCCACCGTCGTCCTCAGATGCATTGCTCGAGTTCGATGAATTGTGGTTCACGTCAGCAGCTCGATTGCTGCTGGTCGTAGTGCAAGCTTCCACCTGGGTGCGCACAGGGGCCGGCTTGCTACTGGCTGAACTCACCACTCTGGGGCGGTTCAGCATTGAGCGATGAGCTGGCTCACTTCCAGCTGTGCTCCGCACTCGGTGCCTCGCACGCGGTGAGTCAAGTGTCTCGCCGGCATACAATTCCTCCAGATCACACAGCTCCCGCCGGTGTTGTGTAGGGGACCCTTCATTTTGTGGAGGGGGACGCACTCGCGTCGATTCAAATACATTTGCGCTCACTGCAGGAGTGAGCGAGACCGAAGGTGGTCGAGGTATCCTCGACCGTGAGACAATCGGCTCCTGAACACGGGAGCCTTGATTGCTGTCAGGCGCTAACACGCCTTTAGCCGATGCTGAGCCCACTTCCTCCGTGTTCGCTGTTCGCGAGCTAGTTGGACGTCGTGTCGTCGACGTAGCTTCCCTAGTGTTGGTACCCACACTGGGAAACGGGGTTTGGTTCAGACCAGCGTGCGGTAATGTGGGGTCAACCCTTTGGTCGACCTCTGTTGCTGGTGGGCCGATCGCCTGAGCCGCTCGCGCGGTAGAGCGAGTTACCGGTCCGCCTTTTCTAGATGGAAGGTTTCCCTTTCCTGTAGATGACATGGTAGATGTCACCGGATTGATGTTCTTTTAGTGATTATCTCGAGTTACGTCGAGATAGGCTAGTGTAGCTAGCGGTTTTGACTTGAGAATATACTCAAAAAAGTGTAACGACTTCACACGATCACACACACACGCAAGTAATACGGCGTCGTATTTACTAGCTACTGTGTATGTAAAAGATAAAGTACTCTACCTGATCGTCCACGATGGCCTTAAGGGCCACCGGTGGTGCTATACAGTACCAGACCCGCGTATATACCTTATATGGTAATTGGCGCATCGGTGATGCGCCAGTTTCATACTTAGTCAATCGCGACTGCCATATATGGCAGCCCGCCCGTCACAGCTGACAAAGTACTTACAGAACTTTGAAGACCGAGGATAGATCAGGGTGGCAAATGCAAACATTCTCTGCCCAACAGCATATTGGCTGAGAAAAAGGTCTGTAAGAACAATCTTTGAGTAAGTCACAGTGGAGTAGAAGGCAATGAGCGGTCTGACGAAATGGCAGACCTGGGAGCGAGAGAGGAGACCAGGTCCAACATAGACCTGAGCATCTCCAATCACTTGAACATAACTCGTACAAGGATGTTGAGCCTGATGCAGGCACTAGCATATCAAGACATTAGAGAAAGGAAGAAGACACCAATAAAATGGAAAACACTGATGTGCCTTAATATAACTAGACATGTGGTCCATGACTACCTGACAACGAAGTACCCCACAGATGTCATGATATGGCACTCGCTATGTCAGAAAGAGATCTGATGCAACATGGGCAACTTCTTGTGGAAATGCATGCATGGAGCACACAAAGTAGGGAAGCATTAGAGAAACATACCAGGATACGAACAATGAGAGTAGTGTCCAGTACATTATGTGAATGATACAATGAAACACATTCTACTGGAATGTGGTGTACCAGACCGCAAATAGATCTGGGAGATGTCTGAATGACTGTGGCAAGGAAAGCAACTGTTGTGGCCCACACTCACTCTGGGAACCATCCTGGGGGCCCCACTAGCAAGCTTTACAGACACAAACAAGAAGATATGCATGAGAGCAACAAGGTTGTACAAGATCCTGATGACTGAGTCAGTGCACCTAATATGAACGCTACGGTGTGAATAAATATGCAGTGACCACTTCGAAGACAGTGAAGAACTGTGGCACATAACACAGGAGATTAAGGCAAGATAGAGGAACCAGATGAACCATTGCCTCCAGATGGATGTAACCCTGGCGGCTTACCAATAGGTGCCTTGTTTCCTTTTCCAGATTTAACTACTTATGCTTGCTTGCGTCCTTCGTCATTTCTTCAGTATCACCTCCTGAGATCCAACAAAGGTATGATTCTATTCTTGTATTATAGAGTACCACCTACTGAGATCCAACAAAGACACATTGGTTTCTTTATTTCTGCATAGTGTTTCTGATACAACCAGTTTCCACTTTTTTTGGAAAGTTCCAAGGAACGATGGTAACGCCTGTATTGAGATCAACTGACTTTGGCCGTTGTCAATGTGCCAGACCTCTGGTCTACCCTCAGCATAGCCTATACCACAGGCAAACTGTCTACCCCTCGTAATTGGCCGTCCGTTCTCCAGAGCCTCACCATTTGCAGTCGCAGATTGGCTCAGGAACTCGACAATGCTTACTACTCTGCAAGCGCCTCCAGTACGCTCTCCCCTTCTGACGAAGAAGAAGAAGGAAAAGACAAAGCGAGCAGTCAGGACTGTCATCTTGACCCAGCACACACACTGTCCCCATACCTCGCTCAGCCAGACCCCTCCCAGGAGTTCCGGTTGAATCACTCACAGCTGGATCTACCTTCCCAGGAATCTGAGCCCAGTTCATCATCATCTAATTCTGAATCCTCCGACTTCAGCTCTAGCTCCAGCTCAAGCTCTTTGAGTGACTTGTCAAGCTCGTCGTTGGATACAGACTCAGACTCACCGCATATATGTACTATGCTGAAATCCAACAAACTCGCCGAGGCCCAACACCTCTTTGTCAAGCACTCCCCCATTCTCACAAAAGGGGAGGTTACTGCAAACACTCTGATGGATTGGCGCACGGTGTGTTTCCACTTCTTCAAGGAGAAGGAGATAGAGGATGCAAAGCAGGTTAAGAAGGTTGTTGGCAGCCTGAAGAACCCGTCAGACTCAAGGCACTGACCTTCGACGACTTCTTCACCAAGCTGAAGGTAGAATTCCTCCCGGAGCACTGAAACAAGGACCTACATGTCAAACTTCTAAACTATTGCCAAACTGATGACAAGGCTTTCTGCCCCTGGGTTGTCGCCTTTGAGAAGAGAAGAACACTAGTCTCCATGGGACTACATCCCACCTGGACCATGCTGCACTTCGCAAACAGCTCGAGATTGCGGTCTGCCCTGAACTGACAACTTTTCTTTGTGGTAAACGTTTGGCGCTCATGGCCATTCTTGACTATTGCAAATGGAAGAATGCTGTCATCGCACTCAACACCAAATGCATCAAAGAATGTGACCATTTCCTCAAGCTTATCACAAATCATCACAGCTACTCTAAGACCACCAATACCACGAATGTGGTAAAGATGACCACAATCACGCCTGCCAGTGGCTTGTCCTCCACCAAGACTGACTCTTCTGGCTGCATCTACGTGCCCACACTTACTCCTGCTGAACGCCAACTGCTCACTGAACACAAAGGGTGCACCAAATGCTGCCGCTTCAACGTTTTGCACGACACAAAGACTTGCCCGAACGGGTTCCCCGATGGACGCACCTACAAGACCCTTTGCATTACCGACGTTTTTGCCTCCAAGCAGAACCCGGCCAAGAAGTCTTTCATAGCTGCCGTCTCTGAGAAAGTATTCAATGAGGATGCTGTTGCTGCAGTTTGTTTAGATTCCCCTCTTGCCGGTGTCATTGATAATGGCATCAACTCCTCAGACAAAGGGTATGTTGCCCCCATCTCTGTCGCTCACATCACTGGGTGTGCCATCGTTAGAAGCAGCCATGGACTGCCTTCTCTTGATCCTGTTATCATGCTGATTGACAAAGGTTCACCTACAGTTCTTATACGTAGTGACACCATCACCAAATATGGACTTCATTTCTGCAAGCTCAAAGAAATGCAGAAATTTTGGAGATGCTTGGAAATTGGGAAGTTGCAAGTCAGATTCATGAGTTTGATTACGTGTCTCCTCATCATGCCTTCAATGGACATCGTGCATCATTTGTGCTATTGTCATCCCGTGCCTCTGTGCGCCTGTCATTTTCAGACGACCTTTTCTAAAATACAATCATATTACCTCAAAAGGCTTGGCCAGTCTAAACTCCTTGTGGAAGAAGACCCCTGTTTCAAAATGTTGTATGCTGACAGGTTCCCATCTAATATTCCACATGTCAACAGACTTCCCACCACCGTATATTACTGCATCTGCCTCAAAGATCCTAATTGCACCATCGTCTGCAGAACATACAAATGTCCAATGAAATACCAGCAAGTTTGGCGTGAACTTCTCGACGAACATTGCGCTGCTGGACAACTTCAGCCGTCTTCATCTTCTTACGCCTCACCCACATTCCTCGTTTCTAAATCTGATCCCACTGCTAAGCCGCGATGGGTGAACAATTACCGCGTGCTCAACGACAACACTGTACTTGACGTCTACCTGCTGCCAAAAATCTCGAACATCCTCTCTGATTGTGGCAAAGGCAAGTACTGGAGTAAACTAGACATGACAAATTCCTTCTATCAAATGTGTGTACATTCTAACAATGTTAAATACACAGCTGTTACAACACCTTTTGGTCTTTACGAGTAGACAATTATGTCACAAGGAGGACGAAATGCGCTGGCAACACACCAACGGCGCATGTATCAAGTGCTGCTTCCGTATATTGGTACAATTTATCACATTTACCTGGATGATATTGTAATATGGTCACAAACGCTGGACGAGCATTGTACTAATGTATAACTGATCCTTGAAGCCCTCAGAAATGACTGCCTTTTCGCGTCGCTCAAGAAAATGACACTTTTTGCTACATGAATCGAATTTCTTAGTCATGTCATTTTCAGGGTCAGTGTTGAAGCAGACCCTAAGAAGACGGAGTACATCTTAAACTGGCCTGTACCACAGTCAGCTAGCGATGTACGTGCCTTTTTATGACTTGTGCAATATGTTGCCAACTTTCTGCCCAACCTCGCAGACCACACCGTCAAGGACTGCGACAAGAACTTTCCACCCTGGACGGCAAAACACCAATCTGCCTTTGAAAGCATCAAAAATCTTGTGCTCTCACACGAATGCCTCACAGTAATAGACCATGACAACCCTGAAGATAACCACGTATTTGTTACTACTGATTCTTCTGACTGGCGCACAAGTGCAGTTCTGTCTTGGGGGCCCACCCGCGAGATGGCACGTCCCATTGCTTTTGACAGTGTGCAACTGTCCAGTGCAGAGTTAAACTACCCCATGTATGAGAAGGAACTCCTAGCTATTGTCTGCGCCCTCAAGAAATGGCACATCGACCTACTTGGCAAAGAATTTTAGGCCTACACCGACCACCAGTCTCTAACCTCTTTCAAAATGTGGAAGGGGCTCAACCTCCAACAAACTCGTTGGCAGGATTTCATGTCCAACTACCTTTTTGATATCAACTATATTCCCAGCAAAGAGATCACCACAGCTGATGTCCTATCTTGACTTCCTCCTGATTGCGACATTGTCTCTAGCGCCGCTCATGCTGCAATCAGCTCACTCCGCATAGCTGCCGACCCTCAATGGTCCCGACTCATTAAGGAAGGCTACGCCAAAGACAAATGGTGCAAGAAACTACCCACCTTCACTAATGTCGAGGGCATACGTGAAGAACACAGCCTTTAGTATGTTGGTAACAGACTCACAGGTTTGCAAGGGCTTTGTCACGCACGCGCTTAGGCGCTAGTGACATCCGGA
>JAAIFI010000349.1:0-31476 GCA_011032875.1 Phlebia tremellosa
AATAAAAATAGAAACAGGAGCGTACGGAATTACAACACGAATAGATGAACTCTTATGAGCTGCTCGTAACTGGCTGGCATGTGCGGCTAGCCGGCGTAGTTATAATTATCATGTAGTCCGCTCCACATCCGACTGCATGATGTGGCTGGAGTCCATCCACATCCGGTCCGTGACACTCTATATACCTCCGAGATAATCGCGTGCTTGATATCAATGCATGTACCTTTTCTGAACGTCTCAAGAGATCGTGTCTTCGGTTGGTCAAGCAGAGTCACAAATATCCCAGTAGGTCATCTCTATGGACATTGTTCTGCCAGGTCTGCTGGATGGATGTCCAGGCAGTTCATAGTTCCCATAACGAAGACTTATAACATTTTCTGACGCGTCATCGAGGCGCCAGCTCTCTTGCCTCCCCCCATCACCTGCGCCGATGACCGTCCAAGCCGTCTCCCCTCTGACTCTGCTCTCGACCCTCAAGCTCACGTATTAACTTGAACATAGTCCTCGTAACGTTAAGGCAAGACATCTCCTCCGCATATATGCGCTCTGTTTGATTATTATGCAGTCTTAAATAGCCTGTAGCTTGCGGGAAACCGACGTGCTCAGTCATCCACGCCGTTTTTGGCACGCGGAAGATAGTAAACGGGGTGCAGATACTGCAGCACCTTGACTACCTTTAGGATCACGTGAACGCCGCATACACGACCAACGCGACTTGCTGTGCCGCTCCCCCAGACTACCGTATGCGCTGTTAGCTGAGGTGCGCCCTCTCCATTCTTCTATGCTCTCGGCTCTGACTATCCTTGCATCAGCATTCTCAATATCACATGACATCATGTTATATTCTGGTGCGTCACTTCTAATGTACAGAGTGCAAGGCAACCGCGGCGCCGATGTTGTATAAGTGACGCTTAGGCTCGGGCACCCTGTCAGCGTGCTCGTTGCCTGCGTATGGCTGGCGTTGAGGGCGGCCCGGGTGGAGAGGCTGGCTCTGTTCATTGCTGACATATTTCTTGACAGGGCTGGCTGTTGGATGACGAGCTAGGTGTGTGCTGCGCTGTAGTATAGACAACCACATGTTATAGATTATATGATTATTTAATTAATTAAATTATCGTTTTATCTAGTGGGACTGGATGTGTGCACAGACTCTGGCTAGAGGGGGTATTACTATCTGGATGGACTCCAACTAGTCACAATTTTTGAAATCTGACTGGGTGGTAACACACGGCCTACATTGATGTGTTTGTATTAGTCAACGAGCCCGTCTCTTTGGACTCCAACCCGCGTAACTAGCCTTTGTGGACAGAGTGTCAAAGAGACGGGCCGGTTTGACGCCTGAATTCATGGGGTGCCCGGACCCTTTCAGAGTCCAAAGAGACATGCCTTGAACGCAGTGAGTGGCAGACAAGCGGCGGATAGCGCTTGGATAGNGTGGCAGACAAGCGGCGGATAGCGCTTGGATAGCGCGTGTCCGTACCGATCTCAGTGAGGGACCCCGATCAGTGCGTCGGGAGCTGCTACAGTACTTGACACAGTGCCAAATCCTCAGCGGCATGCTACGACGGACGCGGATAAAGAAGACTAAATGTAAATTGTGCCACTATTCTATGTGTAGTTACTGTGTATTTTGCATTCGGCTGGAACTAGTAAACGCTGTGCGGGGACCAATCAAACGCTCAGGAATCAGCGCTATCCCGACGTTTACTATATAGAGGATATGGGCGGGAGATTTTGAGTGAGTTGACCGTGAACGGTACAGTTAAACGGCGTGATCATATCGCGACATGAATAATACGCTAAGATTGAATACGAAGCATGGTCATCAAATGATGAAATAGATGTATAAACTACTACGATCACCGCCGCGAACTATGATAATGCATTGAAAGCGTGCCCAAGATCTATCACATACTGCACCACTCGCTATGCAAGAACTGGTATATGTCTTCGTCTTCGTGCCTACTACTCACGGAAAATTCGACACCTCCGCTCCTATCAGTGCGTCCCGCCAAGCCAGAGAAACAATTTGACATTCTCTCGTGTTGTGCATATGCCGAAGAGTATCGTTTAGTCTTCGCCGGCGCAGGGCCTACTTGCACAGTTACATGACTGACACTTGGCGGAAGTGTTGCAGAAAAGAGAGAGCTGCAGCGATCACAAGATTCGGGGACGAGTGCATCTGTGAGTTCCTCTGCGAATGACGCTGCTGAAACGAGTCCGGATATACGGACGTGCGTCAGATTGGGGCAGGCAACACCGAGAGCTCCACATTGGAAGAGACCGTGCGGATTTCGGTTCCCTGACAAGTGCAGGCGCTCTAATGAAGGCATGGCGTTCGAAGAGTGTGGGAAGGGGTAGAATCCGTGGACGGATAGATCGCGCAAGTGCGGCAACTTGAGCAAGAATAGGTGGCCGATGAGCTGCGTGCTGTTGAACGGACACGATACGATGAACGTGAAGGAATGAAGGGTTGGGGCGACTACGTCGAGAAGACGGATGATGGTAGATTTCTCGAGGTCGTATCGGTCCATGGCCGCGTCACTAGCTGATACGCATTTATGGTGGACCTCTCTGTTCGTCCAGTCCGATAAAAACAAGCGTCGAACACGACGCATGCACGAAGGTGTGCGCTCAAGCTGGGCCAGGAGGTCAGTCATTGGACCAAGTCCTGCTACAGCGAGCGACGAGTACATGTACGGCTCAGCGACATCTCGGACATAGCGAGATACCAATGCGAGCGAGCGAGCCGTACTGCCGTCATCGGCACATGCAAGTTCAAATATCTGCGAGTGTAGCTCGAGAGGGAGAGTGTCCATGAGTTTTGCGAAAGTGACTTGAGGAATGCGTACCGCGCTATATACGACGCCGTGGGTGTGTCATAAAGATTCCCAGTCTCACAGCGTCTTCCAGGGCATTGACGGCATGCCACAATATTGCACCAGTCATCCGCCATCCAAGTGTAACGCGACATACCTGATTGCGCCAGACTTCGTATTCTCTGACGTGCGCCGTCACGTGATATATTCAATTCTTCGTCAATTTTTGGAGTTTATGGAATTGATATCTGGAATTGAGGACGGAGTGAATATTGATGGTTGTAGATTGTCTTGGACGTACATCATCGATTTCATCCTTTTCGTTGTCTGTGCTTCTCGCTGTCCGACGTCTTATAAGCCTGTCTTCATGCTCACGTCGGCGCTTTAGAATTTGGACCATCCGCATTCGACGCTTTTGCATGACACTGTATTGTAGTAGAGCTCAGGGAACGATGCCTGAGCATCAGCGATACCAGTGACGTCCTCACGATGACCCGGCGGGAGCGCGTCAGTCTAGAGGCATCCTGAGGCTATTGGGCTTCCGACCAGCGCGTCGGAGCGCTGAACGGACAGATAGATTGATAGAACTTGAGATATTCTTCCAGCACAGCACTACACACAAGACTGTCGGTGAACGGGTACTTCTGGTTGGCGGAGGGGAACTTGCGTATGGTGAAATCAAGGTAGTGGTTGGTCGTCGACATAGATAGGTGACATCGCTAAGGTCGAATTCCGATACATGCCATCGTTCCAACAACGTTCACACATATGACAATCTTTTGATTTCGATCTTCGTGCACCACCTTCGGCTGACATGAATACATCCATACCCACAGGATGTTTATACTGTGATCATTCCGAAGAAACTTGATCGTCGTGGTATAGGACCTAACTATTGCCTAGCTATTCTCTCCGCAGACATTCAGACAGCCTAGTAGCCCTATTCTGTAGTAGTGACTTACATTGTTATATGCCACCTCTTACGTCCCTTGAACCTGTGCTCTGTGTTGGTATTGCCGAAGTCAAAGCCAGTTCTAGAGGTACTGCCATTTGCATGCAGGAGACGAAGCCTGGGGAACATCAGAAGCTGTGTGTATTTTATGTACAACAAACAGTAGTAGTGGTGAGCTTTATAAAGGAAGAGGTGTCGCAGGGTCGAAGAGCTTGCATCGGGAATGCAAGATGAGAAATGTTCTATAGATCGTAGTGTATAAAGCAAAGATGCTACGAAGGGCGGACGAATGAACGCGGTACAAACAGCGAATATGCACAGCAAGATCGGCCTGAGCCGATCGACAACGGGTGAATAAGAAAACAGTATCCGCGCCACGAGGAAGGGTACAGGGTTCCATGCACGCATGGGAACCGCGAGGCATCACGCAGGTTCAAAGGTCCCCCTCTGCTCTGGAGGGATCCTTCTCATCGTATCCCAACTTGACGGTGTTCTCCCAGACGATTCCGTCGTTCCCTGAACCGTCGGAGGCGCAGTCACTAGAGATTGATTGGCGGTACTGATGTCCGGCATGCTTTCCGCGGCACGCATCGCACGACCAGGAATCTCCAACGGTGCAGAGGCGGTCACGGTTGGTTCCCCACTGTCGGTCTGCTCGGTCCGCTCGATTTGCGGTTCCGACAGTGCAGAGCCTGTGTCCGAGGTGAGTCTTCTCCTCACTGTCACTGTCGGCGTTGACGTCTCCTCAGGGATAACTGGCACGTTTCCAGATGTCGAGCGAGATCGCGGGGCTGAGTGAGCGGCAGGCAACTCGCTGAGGTCTATAACATCGCGACTTCCCTGCGATTGTCCTTCCTGCCCTTCCCTCCACTCGGCCCTCAGAGGATGGCCGAATGTGTAGTTCTCTGGGCTACTGGGTATGGGATCGGGAGAAGACGAGTAGTACGGCGAGTCCGATAGGCGGGCCATCGAGTTCGCGCGCGAGCGGACAAGGTCCAGCGACGATCGCGAGGCGGCACCCAGCGAGTGGATGAACGACTGTGCCCGCGAACGAGCGGACTCCGAGCGGGACGCCGTGGAGATCGACCGCGAGCGCGAGCCAGAGCCAGAGCCCGAGTGCGAATTCGTGCCAGAGCGGGACCGCGAGCCGTTGGACCTGCGATGATGCCCCGCACCGCCACTGAGATGACGCAGGTTCACCAAGGACGTTCGAGAAGCACGCGGGCTAGTGCCCGCAGATAGCAAACCGACGCTGTCGTTCTGCTCTGCTTCCTCGACGGAGCCTTCCGCCTCGGGTACATCCATCAAGGATTCGTCTGGTGGGCGCTCCTCGTCTGAGTCGTACCCGAAATGTAGGGGGATGGCTCCCGGGCCAAACGTCATCGAAGTGTCGGTGATGGCGCTCTCTGTACGGGTACGAGCACTGTCCGCTCGTTGACGGGCTCTTGACCTTCCGGCGACGCCTGGAGAAGGAGAGCTAGCCACAGATGGTGCTGGGAATGTGCCCGCCCTTGCTCTTCTCTGAGGATGCCTCGGTGGACTCGGTATTCCAGAGCCGCTCAAGCTCGATGGACTAGGGGCGTTCGAAGACCGCGGGTAAGGTGAGTCAGACGATTCCCTGTTGGACGTAGACTGGGTCGAGCGCGACAGGTGAGTGGATCGCGACTGAGTAGATCGTGAAGGAGTTGTGCTTGTCTGATTGGAGCGTGGAGTAGAAACGGTGTGAGGGCTCATGTGCGATGCCGAAGAAAGACTCCCGCGGCCTCTCTGCCTGCGGAAATCGAAGGGATAGCGAGAAGCAACTGGCCGACCGAGACTGGACATCGAACCTGACGTTCGACGGCCATCGGATGGCACTTCGCTCTCGGGCTCGTCCCCTTCCTCCATTTCCTCCTCTCCCTCCGCTCCGACCTCTCCTACATGACCGCCCTCTTCTCCTTCTGCATCCGAATCTCCATCGTCTGGCTCAGGCGATGGAGGGAACGGAATTGCCTCCTCCGATGATATTTGTGCTTGCGCACCAGTGAAAGGATAAGGTAAGTTCCTTAGTGACCCAGAAGGTCCTACAGAACGCCTTTCTCTCGAATGGACAACCGGAGGTGGAGGAGAGACCACATCTGGCTCGTCATGAGCGGCTTCCGCTGAGGCCGGTGGGCTTTCAAACAGGTCGTCGGAAAGTACGCCCCGCCGAGCGGCATGGGGTCCTGTTCCGAGTCCAATCGCAGCGAATACTTTGTCAATGCCTTCAAATGGTGCCGTCCCCGGTTTAGAGTCAGCCGGCGTAGTGTCCTTCTCTCCAGGCGGGAAACTCGATCGTGGTGGTTTGTTAGTAAGGCAGAAGTCATACGCGTCCATTACGCGCAACGTCGTTGCCTCTCTCCATGACCACGCAAGCGCATCCGTATCCGAGAAGTTGTCACTGAACGCCGCAATCGTCTTCTCCGCATCGTCCTCCTCCCAGCGGAATCGTGGGCCGCACAAGCCGGCGCAGCCGTGACCACTAAGCACCCATAACCCGATCCTAATGAAAAGGGTTAGCGAAGATCAGGTCAGTCAAGAACAGGCTCACCAGCTGATAAATAGCACCAGCAGTCGCCATGCTGTCCATGCAGCGTTGGCAATCAGGACGCCCCGGGCATAGTTAGTCAAAGTCTGGTCCGAAGCACGGAAGTACGTCCCATCCCTGGGAGTGACGCCTGCGTCCGCGAGAGCTAGTTCGCCCGCCTGAGGCGACCAGAAGGCCAAGAGTAGAGCCAGTGACAATGCCGCACGCGGCAAGAGGAGCGCGACAGTAGGGAGGTTTTGCGAATAATGATAGAAGGTCTCAGCAAGGCCATCGCGGAGGCTGCCATGTTCTCCAGAGAAGGCGGTGGCGCGGATATGATACATGAAACAGAAGTTGGTGTAGGATGTCATCGCCGTGAAATTAAAGCCCGGAGATGATAGGTATAGCGGCAGGATAAGAGGTCGTTCTGATAGCTGTCAGCGGGCGTAGGTAGCGAAGGTGAGCAGAAAAGACTCACTAACTCTCCAACGCCGGACGAAGGAGTAGAGCAACTCGTACACAAGAAATACTACAAAGATCTGTGTCACCCAACAAGCGATGTATGCCGCCGCAGCGAGTGCCCAATTACGCCCGGAACCAGGCACATCCGGAGCCGCAGCATTAGGATACTTCGCAACTCTGCATGAAAAAAGTCGTTAGACTCCGTGATTTTCACATAAAACGAACTGCACTTACAACAACAATATGAATACAGCGTTGAAATCAAAGAAAGTCTGTAAAGCGAGGTGCGCGAACACGAAAATAGGGAATAGGTAGAACCATAGGCGTATCTTCCAAGAAGGGTTTCGCAGAAGCTCCGGGTGCAAGGAAGAAGATCTGAATCGCGGACGGACCAGTGGAGGAAAGCCGCTCGCCGAGAAAAGCGTAGGACTCAGTCCTGCGCTTGTGGCGCGAGACCAGACTCGGGAATGAGCGCCGGGCAGTACACGGGGGTCACTCGACACTCGCCGTCCGTGTTGGTCTTTCTCCGCCTGGAGCGAGTTCTGCAAGCTCACGATGCGCACCGACCTCGGTGTCGCTTTGCGTCCGACAGGATATTGCTCGTTAGCCGTGCTCGGCCCGGGCTCGCTGAACATCCCAACCACTGACGCGGAATGGATGGTCGAGCGGGGGGCCGGGGGTGGGGGCCGCTTGGGTAGCCAAGACGGATAACCGTCCGATGAGGAGTCTTGCTGGGGTGAAAGCGGCGGTGATGAAGGGTCAGTTCCAGCCTGGCGTCGTCCTGGTCTTCGTTCGAAGTCGACCGTAGAGCTAGGTCGTGAGGAGGAGGTTTTTGGCGTAGTCGGTGCTTCGTCCTGCGTACGTGACATGTTCGTAAGTTATCAAGGTCATGCGGTGGTCAAATACAGTCCTGAGTAGATTAGTAGCAGTGGAATAAGGGCGTGAAAGTCCGTATAGATTAGATGAGAGGGAGGTGTCCCGCGTAGATGGTTGTGCGGACCAGGCACAGAGAGCAGGGAGCAAGCTCTGGGAGTGCAGAGGCCTTGAACGCGAGTGCCTCGTGTATGATGATGAGGAGCAGCCACTGAGCAGCCTCGTGCTGGTCGAAGGGAGCGTCCACGGTCCAAGGAACAAACCCAAAGATCAACTTACCGCTAAAGGCACAAAGTAATTTAGCGGGGGGCGCTCGCAACTTGCCGACCTCTTCTTCGACTTCGACGCCACGTGCGTAACACGAACGAGTGTGGGGAAAAGGGAGACGACTTGCGACTTTGAATGAATGTGGAATGCGAGAAAAACTCGCTGAAAAGACGATGAAAAGTGTGGCAAAGAGAGGTAGGGAAGAGGAGGCTAGAGGATATTGTTTTTCTGTTCGTTGCCATGTGAGTTACGAATTTCTGCTCGTAAATGGGTGTTGTTGTCATGCGGTATGCCGCTGTGGGTCCGCGCAGCGGGGCAGCCACACATTAGACCTGTCCGACAATGCAACACCGAGACGATTAGCAACACGATCAGGCGTGAGGAGGGCAACATCTCGTCGTGCAGATCCTGTCATACTGTACCTTCTGCCAATGACGTCGATTGAAGGTACGCTTGCCTCGATGTTAGAGCAACTGGATACAGGAGAAGGGTTGCGTCCATCGAGCAGTCTGCTTCGCGTGCAGACATATATGTTGCGCACTCCGAAACGTCCGGCTACAATGGGCGTGAGCTATGGGAGAAGTGGAGAGGATATACTGAGCTCAGGGCAGTCATAGACGTACCCGACTCCGAGCAAGACAAAGCTCACAATCGATTCTCACAGCTTGGCACCGTAGTCTTGAGGTATCGATCCAAGGAAGGCTCGCAACATGTCTCTGCGGTGATCGCACGAGAGAATCAATTACCTGAAGTTGTTAGCGGTATATTCCCGTCACCATCACAGTAAGCCCCATGGTATATTCAAACGATGCTGCACTACTCACCTGACTGTGTGCGATGATCAATTTAGAGGCAATACACGCACAGCGCAGCATATTCACGCGCTACTGTGTCAATTCCTTGTGCAATAATGTCATGTGCAGTGTTTTGAGACCTTATAGAACATACTGCACGTACCGAATGATGTCAAACAACGGCTAGCCTATATGCGTCTTGAATTTGACGCACCTCCTCTTACATCACCACCGCACGATACGATATGCCACCCAGCAAGCTATGGGATGTTGGAGCAACAGCCAACCGCCCTGTTTTGTTCCGTAGGCGTGATTGTCCTGGCGGAGACTCTGGATTGTTAGTTAGGGGTGGTTTTGGCCTCCGTCGGTCCTGAGGCATGAGGTGTCCCAAGTTATAAGTCGAGTATGAACGCTTAGCAGCAGGTATTAGCTCTGAATATATTGACACGGTATACGATGGCAGCTTACAGCTAGAGAGCGGATGAGTCGTGTGACATGAAAGCGTAGGAAGGGCAGAGGGCATACCTAACATAGACCGTGCAAGATAGAGTTATATTAACGATCGGAGACCTATCAATCTTAGAAGCAAGCTTTGTTCACTAAACATTTTTTTCAGTTCGGCCACGCACATAGACTTTGTACGAGAAAGTGCTGTGGCATACAACGGCCAAAAACAGGACTCGAGGGGAACTTACTCGACTTCCGTTTTGAGCTACCACGGGATTTGCCGAGGATAGTATTGTGAAGCGCCCGTTTAGCAGAGGATTTCCCGACCGTCTAAGTCTTGCATCAACATTGGGGATCAGCTCAATGCGACATAAAGACTGCAGAAGTTCCACGTTGAAGTTGAGAATGGGGAGAGAGTGTTATGCTCCCCATATTAAAGCCCTCTGGTACGTCAGCTCTAGTTATCACTTTCGACTCCACTCAAACTTGAGGACGCCAATTTTAGTGTGCACCCAGTTCATCTCATCGAAATCAACGCCTCATAAACACTTTACTTCGTTCAGACCTGGGATATGCACATTGCACATTTTGATTCATATGCAACTTTAACTTGCAGGTTTTATTTGCTCTCTTGTATTGCAAAGAGGGCAATTCGTCAGCGACGTTTCACTAGGTGAGCGTACAGTTCCGGATAAGTATGACCGAACACTAGCACTCACAGCCATGAGATATACAGTGCAGTAATACATTGTGTAGCATGAAGCAAATTGCGGAGGTTTTTGCTTGGTGAGAAACCCCATCGTCATGTGTCCCAACATTTGCTTCCCCATAGCCCACCGTCGCGTCCGTATGGCCGCACAACTAGAGTACGTATGGTCATAACTCTCCACTGATGTACTTCTGAAGCACCGCATCTCAGGTTTGTCAATAGCTATGACTCAAACCGATGCTATCCGAAGACTGCCCCGCTCTGGGGTGCTCTCACCAATCTGAAGCTCTGGCATCTGCCACCGTCCATCTTCATTCTTTCAATGCCTCTCCGGATCAGAACCGTACCATCGTTTCACTCGTTATCGCGGTACCAGTCGTTGCACATGCGGCCCAGCGGAGCAGACCACATCGATTGGCCAGTATATTGGTACGTATCAACCTGTTGTCTGTCTGTTATTTCCATCTTGACTGGCTGCTCAACTCAAAGCACTCCAAGGCGCTCATAATTGCGGCGCACACAGGCACAAAGACGAATCGCGTGATATAGCACAAGACGACTCCGAGAACTCTATGTCACGACTGTCATGCGAGATCAGTCTGCCTATGCTGCAACGCATGTGGTGACAGTGTCTATCACAACTCGCGGTAAAGAGCACGGACCAATCGGTGTCAAGCTAACCCCTAGCCAATGGTGATACAGCGCATTGTAGAACGGCATACCTTCCGGATGTTCGTAAAATGAGTACAACGGGTATAATGGGGCTAGCGCTGCGGTGCTCATCAATGCGAGTTTACACTCCTACCTCGCATTCTTTTGAGTCTGACCAGTCATTGCACTTTCTCAGCACTGCCGTGTATCCGTCGGCCCGTTTCTCTCTCGCCACAGGTATGTATCACCCTCCGACAACGTCTTGTGTTCAACACTCTTCTTGACGCCTTCCTTTCTTGCTTTCATCAATTATCCGACCACGGCTCGGCAGCGAGAGCAACATCAGTTCCGACCATGCTTTGGCACTGGCATCTCTGATCTGCGGGTCTCGATAGGTCTAGGATAGTTTTCGGTGTCTGGAGTGCGCTTCAGAAGCGATACGTGAGTACATGTGCGTCTAGTGCCGTACTTCAAAGAAAGCCGACCAGCCTGATATTTCAGATCGAAGTTGGCCGTGGCTCCTGTAGAACGATCTCCTGGGCATCCGAGGACTATGAACGCGAGACCTTGGAGCAGCATCAGAGCAAGCTATTCAATCGTAGAGCATCATTGGTCCAGATGAGTCTCTGAAGGAAGCGAAGACAGCATTCCGTACTTGCTCACATACGTCTTACGGCTATGGCAGCCAATACAACTATGCTCCAGACCTCACTGCTCGGTCAGTTCTCCCAGTCACGCCCAGGAACACCGGCGCCCAATCGCATAGATTGCGCTGACGGATGGAATGTGAGGATCGTTCTCAATGTCTAGCCGTGCCGTACCTGAGCAAGGGGCTTCGGCTCATCCGCTATACTGACCTGCCGACCACCTCTTTGCATATAAAAGGCACTACGATATCCCAGCAAGGTCCTTCAACTGACGAGTCCTCACTCGTTTCACTTCTTGCGATCGACAATATGCTACCATCTGGCCTATTGAAGGCTCTTTCTCTACTCGCTTTGTGGCGATGTGTTCCCGCCGTTATGGGCGGGAGTCTCGTTCACAGACAAGTCAGAACCACTCCATTGCTAGCTGGTGAGAACACGCGATCGTTGCCGCACCATTCGTCTGACCTTAGCTCCCTTAGTATTCCCTGGGCAAGCTGCGCTTCCTACTACCGCAGATATCGAGGCTGCAAATGCGACGACCGGTACTGCACTCCCTATAAACAACATTCAAGGCGATGTATTGTGCGTCTGACCTGTTTCCCTTTATTGTTCGAACATCACTCAGAAATGACTTGATAATTAGGGTTGGTATGAAAAAGCAGAAGGAAACGTTCTACTTCTTCCATATCAACAACGCTGCGAGCTTTAAGTCCACTCTGAAGTCCTATTTGTCTAACATTACATCGACCTCCGTCATCCTCTCACCCCCCTCGTCGCAACCTGTTGCATTCGTGAACATCGCCTTCTCGCAGACCGGCCTTCAAGCACTTGGCGTGAACGACAATCTTGGCGACAGTCAATTCTCATCCGGGCAATACTCTGACGCAACCAATCTCGGTGATGACATCACGCAGTGGGAATCGCCCTTTGAAGGCACCAATATACATGGTGTTTTCTTAATCGGAAGTGATCAGGTACGCCTTTCATTTCCCAAAATAAGCGTATAGACTAAAGGGGTTCTCTCTGTAGACGACGTATACGGCGCAGTATGCCAGTGACATTACCACTATATTTGGCAGCTCCATCACTCAAGTGTATGAGCTAGATGCTGCAGCCAGACCGGGTGACCAGGCTGGGCACGAACGTGAGTTTTACAATTTATACTGTCGAGTCTCTAGTAATGTTGTATTTGCAGACTTCGGATTTTTGGACGGCATATCTAATCCTGGTGTACAAGGGTTCACAACGAGCCCATTGCCCGGACAGGCAGTCATTCCTCCCGGAGTGATCCTGATCAGTCGTCTGGGAGACCCTGTCCTATTCCGTCCTCCGTGGGCTCAAGACGGCACCTTCATGGCTTTCCGTAAACTCCAGCAGAAGGTGCCCGAGTTCAATCAGTGGGCTCTCACAAATGCTCTACAGAACTCTGCGGGTACGCTCACGCAGCAGCAAGGCGCAGATCTTCTCACTGCTCGCATGATGGGACGCTGGAAGAGCGGTGCACCTGTAGACCTGACTCCGCAGGCCGACGATCCTACTCTCGGTGCAGATCCTACACGCAACAACAACTTTGACTATACACACCTCGGCTCCATCCTAGCCAGTGACCAGTCGTACTGCCCGTTTAGCGCACACGTACGCAAAACGAATCCTCGTGCCGACTTGCCTGGAAACACGGCGAACCATGCTATTCGCGCAAGCACTCCGTACGGTCCTGAAGTTACCGATGAAGAGTCTGCAGCCGGTACGACTTCTCAAGATCGTGGACTGGCTTTTGGTATGTTCATTTTATATCTTTGTAATTGACGCCAATGACATTGTACCCTTGCAGTATCGTACCAATCGGATATCGGCAATGGCTTCCGATTCCAACAGATTAGCTGGGCTAACACAGCGAAGTAAGAGTCTCTGTTAAGTCTCTTATTATGCGCTTATTTACAAGTGACAGTTTCCCTCCGTTCAAAACTGTCACGCCCGGCATCGAACCAATTTCTGGACAAGGCGGAGGCAGGGTTGCAGACGGCCTGAACCCCGCAAATCCAGGCGAAACTTATGCAGTGCCTCTATTCGTTGTGCCTAAGGGAGGAGAATACTTCTTCATGCCGTCCATCTCCGCACTCTCAGGCACTATCGCTTCGTAATATTGCCATGACATCGCCGCACAGAGATCTCTTTCGGTTATACCTATTTCTTATGACCTTCTCTGTGTAATTTATGACCATTCTAAATCATCACAATGCACCGATTATTGAGCGTATACGCACATTTTAGTTTATGATGTATCAAATGATGAGTCGTCCGGGCGGGAAGACACGGTCGTTCTGTGAACGTACTCACCTTCCGCTCTGGGTTGTACACTTCAGCGCTCTCGACGCGGCATCTTCCGTACTGCTATGTGGCGCGGCCCCGACTACCGCAAACTTTGTACTTGGTCTGGCACGACACAACAGAGATCTGGACTCGACCTGCTATTGAACTGATGGAACATACCGATTTTATCATACGAGAAGGTCTAATACCTTAGATAAATCATGCTAACAGGCCATTTTCGTGAGTGAAGCTCTTCGTATCCGTCGATAAACAGCTCAATCATTGGATTTGCACCAAGTTGGATATGCGACATCTGCCTATCACATTGCGTACTGTGACATGATGTGCGCGTGTTCTTTTATAAGCAGGTCATGGGACATACCCCAACGCTTTCATCGTCGCAATCTTTGTATGATCCGCCACGAGGCCATTCGAAGTCGACACATATCTCTCGCTGTCATTATGTTCTGACAGATGCACCTTTCTCAATTACTGCAGCTGTGGAGCATCTTTAGAGTGCGATTTCTTGGTTTGCAGGTACGCAAATGAAAGCTGTGCGGTTTTGTTGTTGTTCATGTTGTCACTAGATATGACTCAAACCGAGGCTCCCCGAGAAGATCCATCATGATGACAGTAGAGAATCAGTTACAAGGGCAAAATAGCGGATAATCTACGTCGTCAGAGCTACTTACGACGAAGGTTGTCGGTACCGCACGAGATGCTTGCCAAGAACGAACTGCCTCTCCGTTCAATTTGAAACTGGCGCCTAGTGTACCGCTGGAGCTATGAGGAGCTCTGTTCAAACGGTCTCCTCCACACAATTCTCAGTTCAGTCTTTGTTTGAATTGCACTGGTACGCTTGATGACAGGAGAGAACTCCATTCAGAAAACAGTTACGGCACGAATAAAGACAACACCATGTGTCGCAATTCGGGCTTAGCACGGACAAAGGTGAACCAATCATCACTTATCATACTAGCTCAGTTGAATCTTTGTTCACAGAGATGATCGATGTTTGAACCTGCACCTCCACTCGATTGAGACAAAGATATCTGCAATGCCACATCCTAGCGGGTATAAACACCAGTGACGTATCATAAACGCGTTCTGTGTGTCCTGCTGTTCAACTTCGTTTGGGAAAAGATACTACCAGAGGACATAGTGTCAATGGTCATGATGTGAGTCTCCGTTTTCACTTCACTATATACGTCTTTGATCAGAGACATAAGCTTCCATCCAATACCAGACCTTTCGGAAATTCGGATTACACATCGTACTCCCTTTCCATTGGTTCAGGCATATCTCCGTTATCGATTGCACTCCTTCTGCCGCATGGCTATTGCAGTAGGTTCACCTCGTCGAATCGTCGATTATCACAAGTGTATAAGACAAGGACATGATTGGTTTCCCACAAGTCTTACGAATCTGTGACAGATGGCGCTCATCATCTGACGCAAGGCCCAGCTAACCGGCCTATATGCTACCCTGTGGCATCTGACCCCCTCTAGTGTGGTGGTTTAGCTGCGCGTACGCTTAAGTTATGGTCTCCTGGAGTCCCAATATCTTGGTAGGTATTGCTATTCGTTGTGATCAGGGAAAATTACATGCTGAATCCCTTCATCGTTAGACGATCAGTCGGATGGCAGAGCCATCAGCATCACTTGTACGGTCTTCACGGTATTCCAGGTAGGATCACTGCGCTGAATTCCTGGACAGCTGCTCCACGACAATTGTCATCATTTCGCCCGTAGTTCCAGATGCATAATGTCCTACGGAACATACTCCTAGGAAAGTGACAAGCGCAAGGCTCCGAATCAGAATTGGGCCATCACGAAGTGACTGCTGCCTTCAAGCAAGTAAAGCATTTAATTACCATCTCATCGTCGGAGTGCTCAAGTTCCGCTGTAGAAGCGGTGTCAAGCGAAGTGGATACCGTGCATAATGTTCATGTCTTCTTGCCGTGTACACGAGTAACAGCATGCCCGTTAGAGCGGTGTTACCGCATATTCGTCTAACCGCCAACAGGGCTTGCTGCCGCCCCCGTATATAAGGGGCAAGCATCGGAGGTATGTTCTTTGCGAGCTCACCAGCCTTGTTCCTTGCGACTGCCACAATGCATTTCCAAACAGCTCTACGCTCAGCTTTTGGCCTTCTTCTAAGTGCAGGTCTTGGTGCTCTAGCGATACCAGGTCCGAATCTTGTCGAAAGACAATTGAGGACCACCCCTCTCCTGACAGGTGAGCTCCGAAAACGCATCCTTTTCGACGAGTGAGCTGAATTGCACATCTAGTATTCTCGGGTCAAGCGGCCCTCCCGACCTTGTCTGATATTCTCAGCCTCAATGCTACGAATGGGACGTTCTTGCCCATTCAGAATATACAAGGAGATATCTTGTGCGTACCTAATGCATACCATCGTTCCATTCTATTATAGCTGAGTCCTGTACACAGAGTCGGTATGAAGAAACAGAAGGAAACACTCTATTTCTTCCACATCAACGATGCTGCGTCATTCAAGACCGCCTTGCAATCGTATATTCCGCAAATTACATCCACAGCCACTCTTCTTTCTCCAGCTTCAACACAACCACCTGCATTCGTGAATATAGCGTTCTCTCAGACAGGCCTGACGACTTTGGGCGTTACCGACAACCTCGGTGATGCACAGTTCTCGTCTGGGTAATATGCTGACGCTGAAAACCTTGGAGATGACATCTCTTTGTGGGAGACACCCTTTCAGGGAACAAATATACATGGCGTCTTCTTGATCGGCAGTGACCAAGTGAATTTCTGCTTTGTGCATAATTACATGCTTCTCATCTTCTACGTTGGCAGACGACTTACACCACTCAGTACGCCAACGATATCACATCGACATTTGGAAGCTCGATATCAAAGATCTACGAAATTGATGGTGCAGCTAGACCTGGCTCCGAGGCTGGTCATGAGCGTGAGCAATTTTGATCCATTACTCACTGCTTATTTATCGCTCAACTTGGCCACCTCCAGATTTTGGCTTCTTAGATGGCATATCGAACCCCGCGGTGCAAGGCTTTGCGACGTCTGTACTACCTGGTCAGACTGCTGTAGCCCCGGGAATAATTCTCTGCAATCGCCTCGGTGATCTTACGCTGTTGCGCCCGTCTTGGGCCCTTGATGGAACGTTCATGGCCTTCCGAAAGCTGCAGCAGAAAGTTCCCGAATTCAACAAGTGGACCCTCGACAATGCCATCCAGAACCAGGCAAATACTCTCACTGTGCAGCAAGGCGCGGACTATCTTGGTGCCCGTATGTTTGGTCGTTGGAAGAGCGGCGCCCCTACAGACATTACACCTTTCGTCGACGATCCTTCCCTCGGTGCTGACCCCGAACGCAACAACAACTTCGATTTCTCGCATCTGAACTCATCTCTTATCAGCGACCAGACCTACTGTCCTTTCAGTGCACACATTCGGAAGACAAATCCTCGGGCGGACTTGGCTGATCTCAATACCATCAATCATGCTATTCGCGGGAGCACGCCCTATGGCCCTGAAGTCAGTTCTTCTGAGTCCAAATCGAATACTACTACGCAGGACCGTGGCTTAGCTTTCGGTGCGTTTCTACATATTTCTGCGCCCGCGCAAATCTCATACGTGATTTACAGTTGAATATCAGTCGACCATTGGCAACGGATTCCGCTTCCAACAGATCAACTGGGCCAACACTGCTAAGTGAGGCTTGAATTATCTGTGATATCCATAGGTTAATCTGTCGATGTCTACTAGCTTCCCGCCGTTGAAGACCGTCACGCCTGGAATCGAACCCATTGTCGGTCAAGGTGGAGGCAAAGTCGCTGATGGCCTAGATGTGAACAACCAAAGTGAGGCTTACACGGTACCCCAGTTCGTGATCCCCAGAGGAGGCGAGTATTTCTTTGTTCCATCTATATCTACGCTTTCGGAGGTGATTGCTGCATAAGAGTCCATGCACTGTGATTATACAAGTACACAGTCTCTCTCAGAATTTGAAATACTCTCATGCTCGCGTCCATAGCCCGCCCCTTCTAGTACCAGTTAGGGTCAGGCCGCCACGACATTGTAGTAGCATACCTTTTGTCTATTTGTGTACTCGTAAAGCTCTAGTATCATCGTCGTTATCAATGCTTATCATTTTTGGCCAATGTATCTTGCCTGTTGACACGGACATGTACCGATGCGATGTTTTTTCCACTCCGTATGGGCTAGTTCTTGAGCTATGCAAAATGTCGCGATGCTAGAATGACAGATCCTTGATGAGCCTGCGATATACATCCGTAATGAATTTACCAGGGGACTGACTATGACAAGTACATGCTCGACTTCAGAAACCGGGCTCTAACATCGAGGAACTCACCAGGTGCAACGCGTACGATCTGTTGGCCATTTGGTGATAACTTCGAGTGGATCATCGTGACCTGCGGACCATAAACGTGTACGTGCATACGGCCTTGACCACATTGACCAGTATGGGGTATTAAGGGGCTAGTCCAGTCACCAGAACACATACGCGCCACTTGAAGAAGGGATCCTTGAACATCGGCCGTATAGCTTTGGTCGCAAAAGGTGACACAGAAGTCAGTTGACCAGCTGATAGAGCGCGTCAAGGAGCTTAGCGGCGACAATATCATTGAGTAGCGCAACACGCCTTACCATCCTGCTCGCCTCCTGTAGATCGACTATGCTTGAAGTTGGCTTGGCATCATAGGCCTACTCGTCGCGAGGGCGATGCATGCTGTTCCTGAGTGATGTGTATAGCCCAGTCCCGCTGGTGCCGCGACAGGTACCTGCTAAGAAGGGAAGTTGAACACTATCTCCGTTCGTAGACGACGGCACATGACATGAAGAGGCGTAGAGGCGGCGGAACTGGTAGACGGGTATTGCCCGTAAGGTTTTGTCAAACGGTGGCAAGGTGGTGGCCTCGATGACCTGTCACAGGGGGAACCAATCGTTGTTGATATGAGGCGAAGCAAGCGTTTATTTGAATTTCTATTCACCGCTTCTACCTCGCTAGTCCGTCGACGTGAGAGAGCCTGCTCTCTTATGTTCAAGCAATAAGATCCTACTATCTTGCTTGTTAATGGGAAAGCCACATACGAATGTTTGAGCTGGAAAACATCGAGGATCTGTTGATGAAGCTATCAGCTCGCCATGGATATACAAGGATCTCAAATACAAGGATCTCACCGTCAACAAGCAGTGCATCCTGCCCTTGATCTACGGACTGTCGTGGCTCATGCCAAACGTAGGCTCCCGAAGTCGAAGTTTAATGCGCGCTTGGATGGGCGCGAACGTTATTCTGACAAGGCATCAGTACAAATGAGGTAAAGTGGAAGCGGCTCTGTCAGGAACGTGCCAGTGCAGGTCAACACCCCGCCTGTGCGCATCAACAAGCAATGAATAAATCAAACCTGACGGGTCTAAAGCGTCGTAGTGGGCGTGACTTCTGGGTTCAGAAGAGATAAAAGCGTGAGGGTGGGATCCAAATCGCCAGGACCACGTTCTCGTACCCCCATCTCGAATTTCTCTGCTCCAGAAGGATAATTTACGGCGATAATGTTCAAGGTTGCATCTGCTCTCACTGCTCTCTTCTTGAGCTCTGGTAAGTATCTTCTTGATTACACAGTGAATAGACCGACCGAAAGGCTTGCAGCGTCCGCCGTCAGCATTGGGCAGCGTGGAGATGGCGTAGCTATTCGTGGTCTCCTAGCGGCACGACAAATCAACACACCGGACATCCCTTCGGGTGGCGACCAGGTAACTGAAGTCCTTGTGTGCATATCTGCGTATCTAAATACCCCCATTTTAGTGTGATTCGCAGTGTGAAACAGCATCTAACGAATTTGGGGTTAGCCCTACTTTGGTTTCAGTGTCAAATTGAACACACTAACCTTGTTTATTAGTGCGGCGATGAGAGCTGTATTTGCACCAGCAGCCACCTCCAGGACCTCGCCGATTGCTATAGCTGCTTGACTCCTTACATTCAGAATGATCCCACCTGGGTATCAGATGCACAAACGGCGCTCGGTTGTCAGTTATTGATTACCTTTCCTTCCATCGCTCATAAAGCTAACAGCGACTTGCAGACATCGTCCAAGGCTGCCAGGAGCTTGGATACACCGTCTCAACCCCAACCTTCGATGGATCGAGCGTTCCTTCCCCATCTACCGACGGTGGCTCCGATACCTTCCCTACAGACGGGTTTTCCTTCACCGACACAGAGTCTTCGCCGACCAGTACGGGATCTACAGGATCATCTCCTACGGAGTCTACTGGGAGCTCTGCCTCGCCTGCTGCCACCTCGAAGGCACCCTCGTCTAGCTCGCCAGCGACTCCCGGCGTCAAGACCGGTGCAGCGTCCTCATTTTCTGTCTCCGCTGTGGTCTTTATCAGTGCCGTCGGTGCTGCCATGATGACTTTCTTCTAAGACACGAAGTTTTGACGGTTCCTTCTATGCCTTTACATTCCTTTGGTGTATCTAGTTGTTACGCGCTTGGGTCATGGGTACATTGGACTATAGTTTATCCATTGTAGGTTGCAGTCACCTTATGCATAGAACATGCGCCGATAAGTAAGACTGGGACGTTCGATGGTGCTTTGAACGAAATGCCTTGGAGCCGCTTGAGCTTTCCTGTAGAGAGCGTGGGAATTTGATGCGCTTTTTCAGCGTCCCGCCTCGTTCCGTTTTCAGACGGGACGCATCACAACCATCAGAAAGCGCGCGATGATATACACCTTGCACCGCCTTCCCATAGAGAGATCTTGACCATATTCTCACATCAAAGTGTGTTAATTGCTTTAGCTATCTATAACCTCATGAGCATCAAACTCAACAGATAACATAGCCATGGCCGTGCGGTACGGTATCGTATGTAGGCTTTGTGAAGGTGGAGTCCCACTGGTGAGAAGCTGTCCCTTCACAGTCTAGGGTCCCGCATTACTCATACAAATACTCACGTTCTGACTCCTCCTTAAAATATCGCTGCACGGACCTCCCGGGGAACCTTAATTTGAAGTGGACGCTGGCTTGGAAGTTGGAAGTCACACGCTATGGCACAGCCTACGAGTATGCACAATACTTAAAACTGCCGTAGCATTTGGAGCCCTCTCGAAGAGACCTGCCTTCCGCTCTCAAGCTTCACGTACACTACCCAGGATCAAGCTCTTTATACGCTCAGTACGATGTTGGCTACTCTTCTATTCAGCATTCTGACCGTTGTTCTGACGCAAGGTGTGTTTCAAACATTGATTTTCATCGAAGTAATCATCAGATTTTGTGTTTAAGCAGCTACCGTGACGTCGACATCGGCCTTCCCGTATCTGACGCGTAACGCGTTGCGAGAACAACAATCAACAGCTTTGAACGAAGCTTCGACTAAGGTGATAATATCGAGCTCACCGCTTCAATCTGCTCAAATTGCTTTATCAGTGCCAAAGCGCGTGTATTGTGATAGGCCAAGCTTTAGACGTTAGTGTTCAACTTTTTGGCGGCATATTACTCTATTGAAAATTGTTCTAGAGATGTTTCACTCATAACTGCTTGTGCCGCAATGATGTGAACATCGGAGCTCAGTCGTGCTATAGTTGCGAGCTGAGCTTGCTTGACGGCGATGGTTGGAGCTTGGTCCAACAAGCACAACAAACTCTCTCTGGTATAGTTCAATCAGGCATATTAGCCTCTCTTGATAGTGATGTCATTCTATTTTACGCAGAATACGAGGATGCATGCAACGGGCACGGATTTGAGCTGGATTCCCTTACGCTCTCCGTAATCGGCCCAACGCCTGGTGGGCTTCTACTTCAAGATCCCTTCCCCCGCCGTTCTGTCACCTCGCATTCAACTCACGCCAGAGGGACCACATCCAAAGCTGCTGGTACCGCTACGCCAACCGCTTCGTCTACTGCTCCAGCTCCGCTGCCACCGCAGACATCTTTCAGTTCGACTCCTACTCCGGGCGCTGGTACCTTTCAATCGAGTTCCAATCCGAGTACGACTACCAGCACGCTCACTTGTTCTTTCGTCGTGCTATCTGTCTCAACTGCCGTTTCATCTTCCAACATAACGACGTGTATACCATTCACTTCTCGACCTACGCCTACCCGTACCTCTGCTGCAGTGAAGCTGAATTTTGGTGTTCAGCTCACTCGGGCCGTACCCTTCGCATTAGGCATAATATTCCTTCTATTTTGACGGGACATGCACAGCGCATGGCCGCAACGTATTTTGTTGCATGGCTATGTCCATCCTCGAGCAAGGCAGTCTCACACAGTGTTCACTTATACTCCGGTGGTTAACCAATACTTCCCTCGGGGGCCGTCGGCTCTTGACGGGCACAGACCTCGAAGATTTATTCGGCTTTCGGCTCTGGAGAAGATTAAAGGTAACCCGCTGCTATTTACAGCAGCTAGATATACCTAGGTTTTAAAATTATTACAGGTCAGAATTAAGTGTGTGAAAGTCTTCAAGACGTCCTTGCAGATCTAGCAAGAAATACGCGAAGCTAACGCTATAAACACGCGTAAACAATGACCGCTCAAGCGCCCAAAATGGAGCCTAAGATTAGCTCCTCTTGAGCCAGCATACCGACTGTGGATAATATTAGGATCCTAGGACGCTACAAAAATACGTCTGCAATCTTCTCGAGTCAAAAACATATCTTATTCTTCGTAAAAACACGATTTCTTGGCGGGAAGAGGGCATGGCGGCCGTGTTCACGTAAGCCGAAACGCGTCATTGAGCTTGAAACCGCCTTAGGCCCCATCGCGAAAGTCAACCTCCTCCTCTACCGTCTAATGCTCGTCTCTCATCCATTTTGTCGGATACGACGCTGATAACCCCTTGTACATCTTAGTGCAAGTCTTGATAACCAGCAGATATTGCGTTTGATACTATATCCAGAGCCCACGAGGCAATCGCACGGTGAGCACGGTGATGGTTGACTTCGGAAGCCAGCATGCTGATGTCCGACTGTCTCCAGAAGACTGTCGAGGATCTCCTCTACTGGACGGATGGTTCATCGACCCTCTGACTCGCGTCTGCTTGTGAATCTTCTTTCTCATGAGAAAGAGTATGCCAAGCAGCTTTCAACTCTACTTGAATCGTCTCAGGCCTCCCTCGCTTCATTTTCGGCGTATGCATCAGCGTCAGCTCCTCCTGCCTCTCAGATAATTATACAGGTTGCTGGCGCACTTGCTGGCGCAGACGAAGCCTTGCGCAAGTATGCCTCATCGTTGGAGCATTGGCAGGAACAGCTCAAGTCACTCAGGGACCTTGAGGATGAAGTTGGTAACATCATGCGAGACAGGGAGATTCTGTGAGTCATCTCTTCATACGTGGTGTGTTTAATCTGACTTGCGGTAGGGTTACACGCCTCATCAAGGTGTCAAAGAACCAGAAGTCCACTCGCGACACCATACTTGCAACATCGTCATCATCGTCCACACTTAGCGTAGCACGGCCCGAGGTGCAAATTGGGTCAAAGCTAGCGGCCGCGCAGAGCGAGTTGCAGGCATGTGAGGCACATTTGGCGGCCAAGGAACGGGAGTTAGATGTAATGCGAACGGCGGCAGTGCGCAGTGGACTATCGACGCGGTGTAAGGCGTTGGTAGAATGTGGTTGGATGTGGGGAGAGATGGGAAAGGAGGGACTAAGAGCTTTGGAGACGATGGAGTCATCTCATCCCAACGGAAATGGTTACGGTACGTCTTGTACAAATTTGTTCCGGCTTTCGTTTGCTAACAAGGGGCTCAAGCGCATCCTCTACCATCAAGACCTCCTTACCAAAGACCACTCTTAGAAAACGGAAACGGGAATGGAATCGTAGGCCAATCTTCCGACTTGTCGTCTATCGGGCCTTCCCAGTCGGCCTCGCAAAACACACATTTCGACCACCCGATCGTACCGCCGAAGTCCTACTCACTCCATATACCCCCAGCCCACTCCATCTCTGATCATACATTCCCAGACTACTACGGTCGAGAGAATGAATCAGGCGGAGGGAGCAGTGACGAGGAAGAACGGGAGGTTGAAGTACACGAGAATGAACGGTTCTCGTCAGTTTCCAGGGGTAACGGATTGGTGAAGGCTCTGTCTCCTTCGCGGTCTGCAGTCGAGTCGAACCGACGCGTGCACTTCCCTACTGCTGCGTCTATGCCAGTGTCCCCCAGTCTCAACAATGTAAACAGCAAGTCAAGACAGCGACGCAGCTCGACGTCCGTGTTCGGAAGCATCGCCGCGTTCTTCCACCACAACAAAGGAGCGGGTGGAGACGACCAAGACGACTCCTCGCCGACGAGGACGCGGAGTTACTGGCAGACGCGTACAGATAGGAATCTGGCGCGGAGAGGGAGAGACGACTCGGACGACGAGGCGCGGCCTTCGACGTACCCCGTAACGATGCCGCCTTCTCTCATCACAGACTCTCCGCCCCCTCAGAACACCGCACCGCAATCTATGCGGGGCTCCCAGCGGCTTAGGAAGCGGATGAACAGCGCTGCACCCAACAGCCCATCTCTCGGCGCTTCAGCCCCTAAAGCTCAGGCTGAAGACAAGGGCTGGGTGAGCGACGGTGCAGCTTCTCGTCCGAATGCACCTAAGGCTACAGGTTCTGTGCGGTCCAAGAAGAAGGGCAAGACATCGAAGAAGGAGTCAACGGAGTCTCCTACCTCTCCTGTCGCCCCCGTCAATCCAGCTTCTCAAAGTCCAGCAAAGGCTACGGCGGCAAAACCTAAAGAGCCTCAGCCCACTGCGGCGGCTCGCGAGAAGGAGAAAGAGAAAGAGAAGGAAAGTGCACCTGCGGTCGCTACACAATCTGCTACAACGAAGAGCAAGAAGCCGGGCACAGTCCTCCCCGCGACGCTCCCTACGGAGGCTGCTCTTTCGCGGAACTCTTCTCTGTCTAAGCACTCCATCATTAGTGCCGCATCCGCACCAGTGGGCATCTCGTCGCAGCCCAACCCAACCATATACCCCGCGACGCCTGTACGACACGGCTCGACAAACGCGCACAAACGCGCCACTTCCCTCGATAGCCCAGGCGGCAGAACGCCGGGAGCGAAGGCGGGCAAGAAGCACGGGGCGGCCGTAGGGCACTCTCCGCTGAGGAACAACACGACAACGCGGGCGAACACACAGGGCGAGCAGAGCCTGATGAGCATCGTCGAGGGCGTCACGAAGCAGAACCGGGTGCACCGCGGGCAGCAGGACCCTAATAGCATGCTGATCATGGCGAAGGCCCCGCCGCCCGTGAGCGTCAGCATCGACATGGAGCTCGAAGCGCTCGCGAGCATGCCCTTACCGCAGATTCCTGCGACCCAGCACGAGCACAGACCGGAGGCGATGACGCGCGAGGCGAGCGAGCGTTCGGTCCCGCTGACCCCGTCGATCCCTGCGCCTGAGCCCCCGATTCTGCACGTCCCGTCGCCCGAGCTGAAGCCTCTGCGTTCGGCGCTGCGCAATACTAGTCGCTCGCCGTCTCCGAGTACTTCGTTGACGCTCTCGCCGCCAGTCATTCCTGTTCCCCTCCCTCCTGTTCCCGCTCGGTCAAAGCTGCGGCCGTCTCCGCCCCAGCCGCCACCTCCTGAACTTCCAGCACTCCCCAACGGCAGTGCAACGCAGACGCAGACAGGAAAAGAATTTGATGACGCGTCTTCGACGACGTCCTCATATGAGACCACCCAGGAGATGCTTGACGAGGACTTCACTGAGCCGTCAACACCCGTCGCGTCCCCGCAGGTGCCGCCGAAGCCGCTCAGCGAGCCGACTGTCGCCGTCGTCTCTGGAAGCGATCTCTCCAATTCGAACTCGACGACGTCGAACGGCACGCTTCCTACACGGCGCAAGAGC
The DNA here is from genome assembly GCA_011032875.1 of Phlebia tremellosa. Classification (NCBI taxonomy): domain Eukaryota; kingdom Fungi; phylum Basidiomycota; class Agaricomycetes; order Polyporales; family Meruliaceae; genus Phlebia; species Phlebia tremellosa. The sequence goes on from JAAIFI010000349.1 coordinate 25,338, forward strand.
GTGCGCATGTCGCTCCCGCCGACGTTCTCTACCACGCCGCCGGCGTTCGATGATGACAAGAATGACGAGCGGGAGCCCTGGTCAGCTCCGGCGACCCAGCACCGTCACCACGAGCCCCGCACGCCCACGCAGGCTCAAGTGCAGCCCCATGCGACATCGTGGTCGTCAAAGATCAAAGAGCCTGTCGAGAGGGATATCTGGCAAGACACCAGCGATGATGAGGACGAAGAGTACAACCGCGCGAAGCAACTCCTCTCTCGAGCCTCAAGGTCTCCGAAGAAGAAGCGGATTTAGGCAGACCCGCTCAACTTCAGTTTATATATGTGGACACTGCCTATGTGGATCGGATACCGATGTCATGAGTTTCTCTGTCAACACTTCGTCTGAATCGTCCTGGGGCGTACGCAAATTTCTTTCTGTATCATAATCACGATCGATACCTTACTGATACCGTAGTCCCCTTCATTATGTTGTAACAGGGCCCCGTAGACTGAGGTGCCTGTTTTGAAGTTTCTTGGTAATATTGTATACGACAGCCTAGTTGTAGCCGTAGTCTCGTTATAGTTGCATATCTGTACATTGGTCAATGCCGTTTGAGTATCTATGTACATTTAATCTCTGGCGCTCGCATCGACCGAAACACATTCGTTTCTTCCGCTGAACCACCACCTACCTACGACAACGCCAGCTGTCAACCGTCCTGGTGGCCCATTCACCCGGTCTCTGGTACTGGAACAACGATGTTAGTCTCCTGGCAATGCCTCAAGTACAAGCATAGGTTTTGCTTACCTCTTGTACTCAACCATCTGAGCCGACTCTCCCGGACCATTCTCTACGCGACCACTCAACGACGTACACAACATATCATCCACCGCACGATTTTCTAAGACCTGTGGCCTCCTATGGCCCAGCTGTGTACTCCTTAGTGACTCAGTCTTCGGCACACCAAATTTCAGCGAAGGGTCCGACACAAGCGAGTGAGCGGTTCCGCCTCGGAGTCAGCGTCTTCCGCAAAAAGCAAGTCAAGGGACCATCACGATGTTGACTTTTCAAGACCATGCAGCGATATCAGCGCTCCTACTACTGGACCGTTGGCTTCTGGAATAAGATTTGGCGCACGCTGGGAACATCCCGCCAAGAACAGCATGCGCGATGACAACAGTTTATAAGGCCCTTCGACCTGCCGTCCTCCGTCAACGTGCCCTTCCCCTCTTTTACAAGGTTCTTCCCGCTGTCAATAGTCCATCATGCTCGCATATTTTGTGGTCTTGTCGATAGCTCTGCTCGTCCATGAGGGTATGTGTTATCTTCGATTTCATCTTTTTTTGTCAATGTAACTAATTGATTCTCACTTGCAGCAAGCGCTGTACCTAGCGATAGCCATCTCAGGCTGAGGTCGTTCCTCACGGCGAGACAAGATGAAGGCCCCACTCAGATACCCTCGCAGGTTCGTTTCCGTATCCCCTGGGCTAAGATATGAAGCTGAATACAGATTTTAGTGCGCGGACACTTGTGCGGTAACGGTGCAGGCCCTCAACGTGAGTCGTCCAGCCTGCCGATCTTGTGTCAGATTCTTACCCATTTATCAGAACTGCACAACAAACGAGTGCATATGCAACACTCAAGTCATACAGAGTACTGCAGCATGCTTCAGCTGCGTAGTCAGCCTCGAACCCTCCGTATCCGAACTACAACAGGCTCAGGAAGGGCTCCAGGGTATGTGCGGGGTATGCTGAACAGTAGATTTCTCGTCTCATACCATAATCCCAACGCAGAACTTGAGGATGAGTGTGCTCAGGCCGGCGACCCCGTTCCCTCGTTGACCGTCTCCGTCTCAGGCACGATCCCCTCGGACAACCCTACGGGCGGGAGCATTCCCCCCAGCATTCCCGTGGCGACCGGTAGCCAATCTCAGTCGATTTTCTTCTCTGCGCCTGGAGGCTTCAGTAGCCCGAGCGCTTCGAATACGGATACGAATGCTGGGCCTGCATCTACTGGAGCAGCGAACCCCGATACCTCTGTGCCCAATGCGTCACATACCACGGTCCCTGCACCGGGATCTTCCTCTTCGGGAAGCGTCCTCGTCACCTTCTCGTCCGATACTAACAGTGGAGTGCTCAATCCTTCCGCTGCACCTGTTAGTGGTTCCGCCTCTGGAGCAGCGAGCGTACTTGCCAGAGGATCTCAGGTTGCTTTGACAGTGCTAATCGGAGTGATGGGAGGGTTTTATTTGGTCGGTTTGTGATTCTGCGATTGTTCTTCTCAAATCACTTCTTCATTTAGCTTCATATTCACTTTCTTTGAGTTCGAACTTTGGGCTGCATGTCTGTATAAATATTCCTAGCGTAATGGACGGTGACATGTCGGTACCTGCCAAGACTTTCCGATTTCTCCATGAATCAAAACATCCCGATTTGAGGTACACACTAGTCCTGCGTCGCGATGTTAGTAGCTTTCTACAGTCCACCATGTTCGCGTGTTTCGTCGTCCTGTCAATAGCCTTGCTCGTTCGAGAGGGTAAGAATCCACACAGCTCTCCTTTCTGCATGCGAACTAACTGGTTTTTTTCACAGCAAGCGCCACAGCTGGTAACAGCCACCTCAGGCTGCGATCATTTCTATCAGCAAGAGGGCAGGACGCAGATCCTATTGCACCCCCTCAGGTCGGTTTTCCGTGTCCCTTTTGCTAATGCGTGAGGCTGATTGCAGACCGCAGTGTGCAAGCACTTGTGCGGTAACGGTGCAGGCGCTCAATGTGAGTACTGCCAGTGATTGTGGTTGAATACTGTCTAACTGATTCTGACCGGTTTGACAGCCTGACACCTGTGCGACGACGGAGTGTGTGTGCAACGCTCAAGTCATACAAAGCACCGCAGCGTGCTTCAGTTGCGTAATCAGCATAGAGGGCCCACCCGATGCATGGGCACTGAGCCAGGCTCAGCAAAGACTCCAGGGTACGTACAAAACATCTTGAACAAAAGTATCGTTTAACGTTGAATTCTCTCCCAGCCATCGAGGATGAGTGCTCTGAGCTCGGCGACCCAGTCGCGTCGTTGACCGTCTCCGCCGTGAGCGTGTTCGACACTGGCGTTCCCGTTAGCGGGCTCTCTGTCTCAAGAATCCCCGTGGCGACAGGCAGCCAGACCTTGTCCGAGGTTTTCTTTTCCGAACCTGGAAGTAGCGGTAGCCCGTCTGTCGCACCGAGCAGTGTTACGAACACGAACATTACTCCTTCCTCTACGTCTTCCGGAGCTACGAACACCGATACCTCTGTGCCCGACGCGTTACATAACACGGTCGCTGCACCGGGATCTTCCTCCTCGTCGGGAAGCATCCTCGTCACCTCCTCATCCGATCCCAGCAGTGGCGTGCTCAACCCGTCTATCACACCTACAGGCGGTTTCGCCTCTGGAGCGCTCAACCCGTCTATTATACTACCTACAGGCGGTTCTGCCTCTGGAGCAACGAGTATACTTGCCAGAGGGTCTCAGGTTACTTTGACAGTGCTGGCTGGAGTGGTGGCAGGATTCTATCTCGCCCGTTTGTGATAATTGTCATTCTTTTCATACAGCTTTCATACCCACTTTCTTTGAGTTCCAACTAAGTATGGGCTGCTTAATAAAATCATTTGCCTGGCATTCGCGTAACGGACGGTGACATGCTGGTAACCGCCAAGACTTGCAGTACTCACAGTGAATCATAACGCCCTGATTGAGGCACAAGCAGGCACCAACCTCTCGGTCCCGCGTTGCGCGTAGAGCGCATATTTGATGCGCCCTGATGGGCGCGTGTCCGACAGTTTCTGACAACCACGTCGATCCTACCTGCCAAGTACTGGAGGCCATGGTGAAGGCTGCCTTCGCCAGTGTTCTTTTTTCTCTTCTGTTCGTGGCGAATGGCGGTGAGCAAGAGCCTCAGTAAGAGGCACAGAAACTGGAATTAAGTTCGTCCGGAACTCACGTTTTTTCTCAGTTCGCGCCCATGCCATTGGTTACCACACTCCTTTCAACCACATTCTTTCAAAAAGGCTAGGTTTGAGTGTGCAGCATGCAAGACAAGAATTCGAGTGGGAGCCGGACGTCGCCAAGGTATGTGCATTACCATCTATCTCTACTAAGTTCGGCTGGGAACCCTGATGTCTATCCTCTTTTAGTGTCCAACGGAATGCGCGGTGTTGGAACAGGCTTTCGGGGTGAGTTCCGCGAGCAATCTGATATTAAAGTACGATACTGAATCGAGGCGACCGCTGACCAGGCATGTGGACCCACCTCGTGTGAGATCTGCACGGACGCCGTCGCTGTAGGGTACAGAGAGTGTATGGTATGTTCTATCGATCTGGTGAACAACCCGGAGCTTCAGGCAGATGCGCAGCAAAACTTGGAAGGTCCGTCTGCACCTTCACATTCCTCCTCGCGTCTCTGACAAGGTATGGTTCACGCAGAGTTTGAGGTGAACTGCGAGTCCAACGGCAGCCCCGTCGCCTCGCTCTCAGTCGCCGTCGCCGCAGCTACCGCGCAGCCGCCCGCCGCTTCGCCAGCATGGTCCTCGAGCTGGTCGATACCCGGGACACGTACGGTCATATTACCCCCGCCCACAGTGACCCCGAACTACGTGACGGTTGGGCAGCAAGACCCATCGCCGGCTATGAGTGTGTGGACATCGGACGGCTCAGTCTTCTTCTCAGCCAGCTGGGGTGCCACCTACAGTGCCTCATTCGGCCCAGCTCCTGCACCCACCGGTTCCTCAATCGCGTTCGGTGCTGCTTCTGGATCTACGACCACGCAGCTCGTTATCCCAGGCTCGTCTACGTCAGGTTCTGGACTTTCAGAGCCTGTAGCAGCCGTGTCGACTCCTGCTGCTGGGAGCACACTCATCACGTTCAACTCTCCAGTCCCGAGTGCATCAGATATAGCCCAACCTGCAAACACCAACAGTGGGAATGCGTGCTCGGCAGTTTCTTTGCTTCATCTTGCAGGAGCTACTACGTTTGCGATTGTAGCGATGATAAACTTTGTCTAAGCACAGATAGCGTGGTTTTACCGCTTTGTGTATCATCTGTTCCATAATGAGACATGATAAACTGAAAGACTTGAGTCCACGGGAAGTTGGCAGACAGCTGTGACCCGACAGAGATTGCAGTATAGTGCTTTATAGCAAGTTACGAGGGCTACAGTTGTAGGTTAATATACCACGATGCGATAACGAAGAGGCGGAAAAAATACACGGGTAAAAGGAGAAAGCGACGAGCAGAGAAATCGACAAAGAGAGCATGGTACAAATCCGATGCTACGCTGAACCTCCGACCTCTGAAAAATTTTAAGTCAGAATACCTTCGCAGACTATGCATAGATCAGATACGTACGCTCTACCATTACGTCGATTGTGTCTGCGATGCGCCGAAATATCAGTAAATTGAGCGGAGGTGGGCCTATAGTTACACAAACGCACCGTTATCCTCCATATCCAAAGATGCTGGTGTGTCGTCGTCGTTTATTCTGTTGCCGTCGTACAAAAACCTGCGAAAGATGAATCAGTCAGCGAGAGGCACCTCCTAATCGATGCGAAGGCCGTCGGGCGACTCGTGCACACCGCCGACCGCGGCAATTTTCTCCAATCGCAGCCACTCTGACCAGGCCACTGCACCCCCACGAAACGACCAGACCCTCTAAACACGCCTGATCACTCACCGAATGCTGTTAACATCCTTGCCGACCTTGTTGGCATAGGCGCCTTGCAGCTTGCTGAGCTTGGTATTCCTCTTGATCTTGAAGAATACCTCATCGCCCGTCTGTGTCGTCACCTAAACGGCCCAAAAAAACGAACATTGTCAGTGGCTCTGTCGTTCTGGCGTGCACACGCGACAGCCTCTGCGAGGTCTGAACCGTGGAAGCGGAGACGAACCTTGATATTGATGGGCGCGTTGTCCTCAGCCTTGGGCTCAACCTGGTCCTGGGTGTTGTTGGGCTCCGTGTCAGACATGGCGGCGCGAGGCGATGTTCGGGATGGTGGTAGGCGACGAGAATGTTGTGGCTCACATCATCCAGGTAAAGGGCTCGCTCTCTTATACTCGCTTACATAATCGTGGCCCAGGAACTCAGCGCTGGTCCTAGTCTGCATCTACTGGCGGGCGCTTAGGGGGG